>AP025067.1:7496107-7714803 GCA_036186865.1 Eustoma russellianum | reverse complement strand
CCCCTCTTTGCTTTCTTTCAATAGAGTCTAAGGCAAAGGGGTTCGTATGCCTACTTGACGAAAGGGAACGAACTTTGTTTCGTTTCCGGGTTTATGGATTGGATTCAGTCAGCGTCACGACATAATCAAAAGGAAGGAGTGAGGCTTTGGTTACCGACGAACGCTTCCAAACCAAAGGCGACCCTCTCGAGTTTCCGGCTGTTTCCTCGATTGAAGTAGCCTTTCGTCGCCCTACCAAACGAAAGAAGTAACTATCACTCGCCCTATTGAAGTACCAAAGGTGCGATCAGCCCGTCAACTAAGAGGTCCCCAGGCCTAGTCAAGAAATTCCCAACCTTATTATCACCATTGATATTCATAGCCATCGTTGGACTATTATTGATTTGGTTTTGTATCCCTGAATAGTTCAATTTTCTCTCTAGTTTTACAGCCATTGCAAAAGTAGTCTTAAGATCGGGTAAAGGAACAGATAATAGAACCTGTGACTTCATAGGTTCGAATTCCTCATTAAGTCCTTTAATGAACTTTATCACATAATCCTCTTGAACAAACACGTTAATCTGATTAGATACATTGCAAGTACATCTATTACACACACAACTTGGAATAGATCTAAGCACCATCAATTCTTCCCACAAAACTTTTAATTTCGTGTAATAGTCAGTTACGGAGCACTCACCTTGCTTAATTGCATAAAATTGCTCCTGTAAATCTGATAGTCTAAACTCATCAGCGTTCCCATACCTGTGCTTTAGATCGTTCCATATATCAATTGCATTATCAAACCACATAACGCTTTGTCCTATAGAAGGTATCATTGAGTTCACAATCCATGAGGCCACCATATTGTTAGCTTTACTCCAAGCTGCATACCTTCGATTTCCCTCATCTGGTTTAATCACAGCACCAGTTACAAATCCAGTTTTGTTTTTGGACTCCAACGCTCTTCTAAACGTCCTACTCCAGCCATGGTAATTATTTCCATCAAGTAGAGGCTGCACCAGAATGAGTGAAGGACTGTCACTCGGATGTATATACAAAGGATCTTCCGCAGGATCCACACCAGCAGCATGAAAGTTTGATGAGGAACTAGGGGAATATACATTCGAGACCATGAATGAACCAAAATTCATCAATTACTATCACCGAATGGCTCTGATACCATGTGAAAATTGAAAGTGCGAAACAATTCTGCAGCTGATACTGCAATTTATGAACAAAACTCAAAGAACACTCAAAGAACAATTCAAACAACGATCGCAAATGAATCGAAAAATACAATCGAGGAGAAGAGCCCCAAGTTTCAAGGGATACCGAAGAGAAAATGAGAATTGTATTGATGAAAATCGAAGTATGAAAAACTGTTGATTACATCGCACAATATATGCAGAAGAAGAGAGAAAGAATAACCGTTCCCTACAAAATTACAATTCTGCCCCCACGGTTAATTCTGTTAGCGTTTAGACTAAAAGGGCAATTCTATGATTTCTCCTTATTTAAACGATTTGGCGCCCAAGACTTGTCTTCTTCACGCACCTCCTGCACCACTGCAAACCAGTCCCTGCACCATCTCCAGATTCTCTCAATACGCGCTTACATAACCGTATCCTTTATCACCAATCGTTGATTAAACCTTTCATCCTACGGCTGTCATTCAATTCCACCTGGATCACGGCCTGCCTCATCATGATCCCCGTCATTCTCAACTGAGCTAGTCACCAACCTATCTTCAACAGTTCGTTTTTTTGAACGTTCGTTGTTCCTAATTTAAAGTTCGTGCACTTTACTTTGTTTGACACTTGCATCGTCTAATCTTTTCCCAATTCATTTATTATATAAACAAATCATCGAAGCATTTTTCAACATCCCACCAAATCACCAAAACATTTTTACACTCAACATTTACGTTTGTGAGCTTGGAAATATTGAAATCATGGTTCAACTAGGGGTGGTACATTTGAACCTATGCTTCAAGTTGGTCACCAATACCTGGTGAAAAACTAGTCATTTTTCATGTTTCTTCAAATTAAGGAGGCAACCTTCAACATGAGAGATGCTAAAGCGGACCACTTTTTATCACATTAAAAGATGGAATATATGTACTTAAGAATTGCAGTTTCTCATATACTTTCGTCAAGTATTCGCAGCACAGACTAAATAATTCCTGTATCTCTTTGTCCAAACAAGTTTATGGCATTACGCATTCCTAAAATCCGGTTTAAGACTCTTAACAGTACGAATTAAAATATTTACTTTAATATTCTAGGAATTCTTTTCGATAGTCTACTTGCACAATTGTAGTTATAAAATTGCGTTTTAAGGTGAGTAACTTAGCTACGTTTGGGTAGAAAATATCAACACCTCTTAACCATAGCCAGAGCTCTCAGATTCCAAGCCAACTTGCCCATTAAATACTGGGGTTTTTGCGTAGAACATGCCTCATACCTTATAAACCTTATTCCATCTCCATTACTGCGTCATCACACTCCTTATGAACTTCTTTACAAAAAACTCCCAGACTACTCAACTCTTAAGGTATTTGGATGTCTAGTGTATGTTGTTGATACGTCCCCGTCCAAAGACAAATTTAGTGCCAGATCAAGAAGATGTGTATTTTTAGGCATCTCTCATACAACCAAAGGTTATATTCTCCAGGATCTAAAATCTTCAGAAATTTTTATTTCAAGGTATGTTCAATTTCTCGAACATACCTTTCCTTTCAGCTAAGAGCCAACCTGTGATCAACTCAGTCCACGCCCATTTTCACAAACCCTTTGTATCACTCCTATAGACACTGCTATATCATCTGGTCATCCATCTGGGGGGCAATGTTCTACATGGTCAATATCAACATTCAGATCAACCACACTCACCCTCAACTTAGCAAAAGTCCTTGTCAAAAGAACATTCAGCTCAGCCGCATGAACAGCAAGCTCAACTCACTTTGACAATGGCCTCAATCCAACCTCAATCATCTGAATCTGATTCTGAATCATCAACTCACTCAACCCCACAAGACCATCCTCCTTCACAAAGACAAATTCCCATAACTGCCATTGACAATCCCATACACATCCCTGAGCTAGTTGAATCTCATCATCCTAAGCGCATCAGAAAACCACCACCATATCTGCAACAGTATCATTGTAATCATATTTCCACCCCTCATTCATTGGACAAGTACTTCACTATGGATCACTTGGCACCAAAATACAGAACATATGTTTTAAGTGCTGATGCACATACAGAGCCTAACTCTTTCGCAGAAGCATCTAGAGTTCCTGATGGGCAAGAAGCCATGAGAACTAAACTAGAAGCACTTGAAGCGAACAATACATGGTGTTTGGTGCCATTACCTTAGGGAAAGAAACCCATAGGCTGCAAATGGGTATATAAAGTGAAGCATAAAGCTGATGGCTCCATTGAAAGATATAATGCAAGGTTGGTGGCAAAGGGATACACGCAGTAGTACGGTGTAGACTATCAAGACACCTTTTTGCCAGTGGCAAAGATGGCTACTGTGAGGATGGTTCTGGCCATGGTGGCAAGGCTTGGTTGGCATCTCCATCAACTGGATGTGAACAATGCGTTTTTACATGGAGACCTTCATGACGAGATCTATATGTCACCACCACAGGGAATAAAACTACACCAACCAAACCTTGTATGCCAGTTACAAAAGTCCATATATGGGCTGAAGCAGACAAGTAGGAAGTGGAATGCGAAGCTGACTGCTTTTTTGTTGAGCCAAGGATTTGTACAGTCAAGAATGACTACACACTGTTCACCAAGATGAAGGGAGGATCACTGCTGGTAGTGTTGGTATATGTGGATGATGTGATTGTGGCCAGTGAAGACAGGGATGCTATTCAGAAGATTAAGCATGCTTTGCACCAGAAATTCCGGATTAAGGATTTGGGAGAATTAAAGTTTTTCTTGGGGATTGAAGTGGCTAGATCTCAGAAAGGAATTTATATTAATCAAAGGAAGTATACCATGGAGTTGTTGAAGGAAATGAGCTTCCTTGGATCTAAACCAGCTATTTCTCCCATGGAAAGTCATGTCAAATTGGTGCACAATGACTCTGAATTACTGGAGGATGTGACACACTATAGACAATTGATTGGCAAATCGATATATCTCACGTCACCAGGCCGGATATTTCATTTACGGTACAGCAGTTAAGCCAGTTCTTGGATTGCCCAACTGTGAATCATTTAAAGGCGGGACAAAGGCTGCTTAGGTATCTGAAAGGTACAATTGGACAAGGGCTCTTATTTCCCAGCTCAGGAGATTCGGTGCTAAAGGGATTTGTTGATTCTGATTGGGCTGGATGCCAAGAGACAAGAAGATCAATCACTGGGTATTGCGTTTTCTTAGGAAGAGCTCTAATTTCTTGGAGGGCAAAGAAACAGTCCACTATATCCAGATCTTCTGCGGAGGCTGGATACAGGACAAAGGCGTTGGAAGTCTGTGAGTTACAATGGTTGATATATTTGGCTAGAGATTTGAGACTGGAAGAGAGGAAACCGATAGAGTTGTTTTGTGATAGCGAGAGCGCTATATATATAGCTGAGAACCCAGTATTTCATGAAAGAACAAAACACATTGAGATTGATTGTCATGTAGTGAAAGATAAGGTGATTGAGGGGGTGATCAAGCTAATGCCTGTGCACACTGAGTTACAATTGGCGGACATGTTTACCAAACCTTTGGATAGAAAGAGACTGGAAAAGTTACTGGAGCTATCTGGGTCATTCAACATTTATACCAAGTCATGCTTGAGGGGGGTGTTGAAGATAGGTTGGTGACTAGCTCAGTTGAGAATGACGGGGATCATGGTGAGGTAGACCGTGATCCAGGTGGAATTGAATGACAGCAGTAGGATGAAAGGTTTAATCAACGATTGGTGATAATGGATATGGTTATGGAAGCGCGTATTGAGAGAATCTGGAGATGGTGCAGGGACTGGTTTGCAGTGGTGTAGGAGGTGCGTGAAGAAGACAAGTCTTGGGCGCCAAATCGTTTGAATAAGGGGTTATGACAGAATTGTCCTTTTTTAGTCTAAACGCTAACAGAATTAACCGTGGGGGCAGAATTGTAATTTTGTAGGGAACGGTTATTCTTTCTCTCTTCTTCTGCATATATTGTGCGATGTAATCAACAGTTTTTCATACTTCGATTTTAATCAATACAATTCTCATTTTCTCTCCGGTATCCCTTGAACCTTGGGGCTCTTCTCCTCGATTGTATTTTTCGATTCATTTGCGAATCGTTGTTTGAATTGTTCTTTGAGTGTTCTTTGAGTTTTGTTCATAAATTGCAGTATCAGCTGCAGAATTGTTCCGCACTTTCAATTTTCACACGAACTCTAAGAATATGTCACCGAACTTTTGTATGAATGCTTGGGACGTTCCTTTGAATTTCTCGGAACGCTAAGCCTACGAATGTCGGCTAGAGTTCGCTCCAGTCACCCAACTCTAAGTCGAGGACATCAAATGTTCAGGATACATGTGTGAACACTTCTAGGTAGTTAACAAACTCTAACCAGAGAACGCTCAATATAGATCTGACAAGGCAACGAACTCTAGATTAATAGATGCGCACGTTCGTTACGGAGTAGATTTTGAAAAGTATATCTGTTTGAAATGTGAAGTACTTGCCTAATGACATTGTTTCTCTTTGTTTTGCTCCAATCTGATAGAACATCAATTGTCCAGCGTCTATATTGTTATTCGTGAGTTACTAACATATCCTTCAAGCATCTAAGGGCACATTTTTTATCCGCAAATTGGGAATGAATGAGTTTTAAGTCAACAAAAAGTACAAGGTATTCAATGAAGTGAAAGATCAATGAGGAGGCTGCCTTTGACGAAATTGAAGCCCTCCATACGTACATGAATCATTGAAGGAGGCATTTAACACTTTCTCAAACCTTCAAACAATATAATCTGTACTCTCAAAATTCAAAATTGAGCTGAATGCTGAAAATTATTCTTACATTCATAGTCTGTATTTATTGCTCTCATTAAAAATATTCAAGTCATCATAAGAGCAACTAGAAGCTATTTTGATCTGTTGCCGTGTATTGAAACTATTGAAAATTTACACCCACATCTTCTTCTAAAATCTATTTGATAAAGTTCCTAGACAAAACTTCATTAAAGTTATGAAGAGACAAGTAGAAAGCATATGTGCCATTGCTTGTAGTTGTAGTTGTAGTTGTTGTTTTGGTTAGAGTTGATTTAAGGATTGTTGTAGTAGGATCTTGAAAACCTATTTGAGGTCATTTATTGAGTTGTTAAAAATCTTATTTGGAAACAAAGTGAAAGTGGAATAGAACCTAGGAGATTCGAACCGCTATAAGTTGTGTATCTATGCTATCTCTCATCTCCTTCTTTCTCTGTTTGGTTTGGTATTTTGGGTCGATTAGAGTGTTCTTCAAGGACCTAAGAAATAGTATAGAGCTTAGCATGATTGCTTGACCAATTTTTTCTAAGTAGCAAGGTTTAAAGATCATAGAAGAATATGACAATTTCACCAAAGGCCTCCACTGGCTCCACTCCCAAGCATACTACCATCTTTACGGCTCCCAACACCAAGGTTGCCATCTGTGATGCTCAAAACTAGTCCTTGTGAAAATTTATTATGATTAATCACTTGAACGGATGTGATTTTGACATATGGAGAATGGTGGTCAAAAGAACCGATGTTTCTATTAATACAAACGCAAAAGGTGAGAAGGTACCCATAGGTGAGGATGAATACACCGAAGATGAGAAACTCAAGTTTTCAATAAATGGAAAAGAATTTGACATTCTCTCAAGTGCATTAACCACTACCAAGCTTGTTAGACTATAACAATTTGACACAGCCTATGAAGCTGGGATAAGGTTGGAGATCATACATGAAGAAACTGAGCAAGTAAGAATATCACTAAAAATTGAATGCTCATGAAGGAAGATGAAATATTTGGTACGAAGAGTGGTGAAAACATTGAGGAGACAATTGATCGATTCACTCGAATCATAAATGAATTTGCCATGCTTGGTAAGAAGATTTGAATGAAGATGAAGTTACAAAACTTCTTACTTCTTTGCCAAGAAAGTAGACACATAAAGTGATGGCCATCACCGAGCCAAAGAATCTCAATACATTCTCTTGATGAGTAAAATAGGATGAATCCTATAAAACCTCCACAAGTGTCACACAAAGGATTGGTTGTTGAGTCCGAAGATTCAGATGAAGAAATAACACTTTTTATTAGGAGGTTTAGAAGGTTGCAACAAGAAACAAACATTAAGCAATAAGGTTTTTCAAGAACTCATCAAAAGACAAAGAAAGGAAGAAAAATTCCTTAAGTGTGGCAAAAAGGATCAAGTCATCATGGATTTCCATGTCAAGGAGACACAAAAGCAAGAGAAGAAAGTCTTCTCACAAAAGAAGACTCTTAACGCGGAGGTGACTACATAGGATGATCTTATTTCTGACCTGGGAAGGTGAAGATGATAGAGGCAAAGATGCTGGACTCATGGCTCTAATGACCAAAAGAAACAACAATTGTCATATTCTTCTCTGATTTGAAAGATGAGTTACGAGATTTGCAAGATGAGTTTGAAAATCTAAACTTGAAATATAAAAGTATCAAGAGAGAATTTAGAAAATTCATATTAGAAAACAATAGCTTGCAATACAATACTATATTGATTTATCAAGATCATGAAATCATTCTTACCATGTATAAGGCTACGTCTCTAAAAAATAGAGAAATTAGGAAGAAGTGTGAGAGACTTAGAATAGATTTGCAAAAGTTGACAAATGGTAAATATAATCTTGATAAGTTACTCAAAAAGCAAAAGATTACAAATAACGAGTCTGGTCTAGGATTTCAAGCTTCATTTTCTTATTCCAAAAATGGTTTACTTATTGATAGTAAAGGAATGGTACATGATAATCAAAGGGTACCAAATTATGAATACTTTTTATAGGTACTCAAACTCAATAAAATGCTAAAGAAGAGACAACCAAACGACTTATGGACAACGTTGTTCATCACATATGATGGTAGACAAGCCTATTCACCAAATTCAAGGTCCAAGATGGTAGAATTGTCCACCTTAAAAATGGAAGAGCCAAAATCCTTGGACATAGAGAAGTCGGTAACTCTTCCTTTACTATTAATAATGCATTATTTGTAGAAGTGCTCAAGTATAATTTTATAAGTGTTAGCTAAGTATGTGATACCAACTTTTAAATTGTTTTAAAAAAAATTATTGTGAAAAAGGATAGTAAAATCATTTTTAAGATTTTGAGGATCATGATGCATATCAAGTTAATGTGTTTCATGTCTAGTTGCCAAAAATGATTTGAGTAAGCTATGACAAAGACAACTTGAACATGTTAGTTGTAAAAACTTCAAAGAGATTTACAAAAATGAAAAAACCCAAAGGTCTTCCGAAATTGAATTTTGAAAACTATGGCTTATGTGACTTGTCAAAAGACAAAGCTTATTAAGTCAAGCTTCAAACCTAAACATAAAATTTCTACCAATAAACTTCTACAATTTCTTCAGATGGATATGTGTAGGGATATTGCTCCGATAAGTCTAAGTGAAAAATACAACACGTTTATGGTGGTAGATGACTTTTCTAGATTTACTTGGGTGATGATTTTAGTCAAGAAGAGTGATGCATGAGTTGAATTTATGATGTTATGTAAGAGATTTAAAAATACAAAAGAGGATACCATAAAAGAAATTATAAGTGATAGAGGTGGGGTGTTTAATGGTGAATTGTAAGAAAATTTGTATCCATAAGCTTAGTGCAAAGAAAGATAGCACACTTAAATAAATGAGTAGATCCAACTCAAATGAGTTTTATTTGACTAAATATTTTTGGACTAAAGCAATTAATGTCGCTTGCCATGTGATAAAGAGTTTACTTGTGGTCATTTCTAAAAAGATTCCTTATGAGCTTTGAAAAGGAAGAGTACCCAATATTTATTATTTCAAAGATAACTTGAATAAGCTAGACCTCAAAGCAAATGAATGAATCTTTGTGGGATATGCAAACAACAGTAAGGCATTAAAAGCTTACAATAAAAAGAGTAGTACAGTTGAAGAGTCAATCTATGATAAGTTTAGTGAATCACTTGATATTGAACCATAACTCAATGATGATGAAGAGAATAAGATAGTTGAAGTAAGTCCTATAGACAATCTCGGTGATAATCCTAAAGACATTTATACATTGATCTTAGGATTTAGCATCTTGATAGAACATTTGCTAATAAAGTAGTAAAAGTGGAAGTTGGTACTTCTAACTTGCCGAAATTGTTTAAGCACAGAAAAATCATCCTAAAGAGTTAATAATAGGTGAAACTAGTCAATGTAAGATGACTAGAAGAAAATTTCATGAAAATGCATTTACTTCACATGTTGAGCCTAAAAGCATATAAGATGCATAATTGATGAAGATTGAGTAATGATTATGTTGAGAAATATGTTTGGATAATTTTCAAGGTCATGATTTTAAGTCTTGAATTCTTAAAAATGCCACACATAATGTCATAATTGATAAAAAGTTGAATAAGCGAAGAAACATGACATCGTTCTCTCAGATTACTGCACTTAGACCGATCGATGTACATCGATCCCACACATCGATTGATCTATGTAAGGCAGAGAAAAACCAAGACCTTACTGTGAGACATCGATCTTTAAACCTGAGACACATCGATCAATTGATATACACTTCGGTCGATCGATGAAGGTCAGAGCCAAACCTCTGAACCTCACTGTGAGACATCGATCTCTCAAGCAGAGACACTTCGATCGATCGATATCCAGAGTTTTTAGAAATATTTTTATAAAATGTAATATAATGATTGTTTTCATTTTTACATGATTTATATATGTTTATCATGTTGTTATTATGTCATTTTGATAAATATTATGCATTGTGACTAATGTGCTTTGGAAGTTTCTACAACTTACCAAAAAGGAAAAAAATTGTATTTTGAGTTTTGTAAGTACGTGACATGGTGAATATGATTCAAGGACTTATTCTCATCTTATTTATCATCACAAAGGTGTTATTATATCTGTTTCTGACCATCGAGGTCATTTCTGGAGTTTTCTCTCACTAGGGGTATTTTTGATCATTTTACCCCCAAGGACAGTTTTGGTATTTTCACTCAAGGAATCTCTTGAGTATCTTATCATCTTCATTCTGGAGTTTATTCATGGTGTTCTTGAAGATTATTTAGTGATTTTCTGTTTTTCCTCCATTTGGTGATATTATCGACATCGACGATATATGTGACGGTTTTCGTGTCACACTTTACTTTCTCAAAGACTCTTATGGATATGTTATTGGAGGTTCTTAATAATATTTTTGCAGATATTTTAATGGAGTTATTGGTGCAAAATTCATCACAACGTACAAGGAGAAATTTTGGGAATTTTGATATTACATGTTGACATAATCTTGTCAACTCTTATGCGTTATTTTCTCTTCATTAAATCTGAGTTTGTACACATATATATGGCCTCCAAAACGTGATTATATAGTTGCAAATGATGATGTATTCATTTTATGACTTTATGCCAATTAGACCAACCAAAAACAAGCTAGTTGGCAAAATTGTCAACTTGGAATTTTCAAGTTTGAAAAAAGGGCTAGTCAAGGAGGTTGGGAGCTGATTTTTTTTTCAAACTTTCAACCATTCACTTGCCTATTCTTGTGCCAAGAAGTTGAGGGAATATGTCATCTTATCCTTGGGTATTATCTTCACAATTTTCATGTCATTTTTCAAGAAAAAGAATCGGTCAAATGGTGATTAAAGGTGGACCAATCATGTTTCTTTATGTTGCCAAGTGTACAAGGTGATTATGTTGCCAACCAATAATTTGAAAACAACTAGGCCTTGATGATAAAGATGGTGACGTATTGGAGGTCTTATCTTCAAGGCCTATTTCAACTATAAATAGGAGGCAAAGGTGAAGAAGAGAACACACTTGAAAGATAAAATTGAAGCTCGTTGTCTTGCTATCTTCTTCTCTTCATTCTTGATTCATTCTTTGTGTAACCAAGGTGTTCTTGTGATATTTGTTGTAGAGCTACACGCCTCTCTTGGTGTTTTTGTAAGATTGATTAGGCAAATCTATAAGGCTACATCAATAGGTGATAAATGTGTTGCAACCAAGAGTTACATAGAGGTGTTCATCTAAGTCTTGAATAGGGTTGGTTTTTAACCCAATGATGAAGCTTTGTTCTTGTTGTATTTGTATTCATTTCATAGAGAAATCCAAGGAAAGGTGTTCCTTGGGAGTGGAGTAGGTCACATTGACCGAACCAGGATAAATCTTCTGTGTTCTTGTCTTCTTTCTACTTTTTTGTTTTCTACCCGTTTTCATTGCAGATTTCACACAATTTTACATGTCTTGAAAAAATAGTAAAACACTTTCAAAATTAAGGATTTCTGGTGAAGTTATACTTTAGACTGTTAGCTTTCATTTGCAACAAGAATCACTTGATTTGAGCAAAGGAAAGTTAGTCTTTCGGTCGTTGCAAGATAACTGTTTCATTCTGGCTGGAATCTGACCAGTCTCAAAGAAACTTGAATTCTGATTTCATAAAGAATAGTTTCAGGTCAGGGCCTTTTGGAACATTAAACTAGACATCCTAAGGAGTATTTTGACATAAATATCATCCTTTTTGGTTGAGTAATTAAAGAGAAACACATTTTCAAAATTCAGCACTATTCTGTCGAATTATGTCCAGATTGACCATCTGAATCTTTGTATTTGGTTGAAGGGACAAACAATCTTATTTTTGTCTTATTTTTGGACAAAGTCTAGTCAAGACATTGAATTAATTTCTGGAAAGTTTCATAATTTTTGAAGTTGTGTACACTGAGTTTTGAATTTTTCAACAACGGGTACTAAAATCTGAGGAGGTCTCAGATTCTGTTTTCAAAGGAGATTTTTAATCAAGGGTAGTAGTGTAATTTCTGCTAACCACTATTCACCCCTTCCCCTCTAGTGGTGTTTACTGCAGGTGTATGGTCCAACAATTGGTATCAGAGCCAGGACAACATCACTCTAAGAAGTGACATTAACGCCACTCTAAGAAGACAAGGCCAAGGCACAAGAATTCATAGTAGCCTACTCATCCCAAATCAAAGGTTTGGAGAATTTGAACACTTCAAGAAGGTTTGAGGTATTTGTATTCACATGATTAAAGATTTAAGGTATTCATTTAAAATCATGTCATCAATCTCTCATAAAGGAGTATACTCAAAGTCTATAAAATAGGTAACATCTAGTTCTGATTTTGATTCCAAAAACGAGATGACTTTCGATGAAATGTATGATGAAAATTTGTGAAAATACATGCTCATTGTAAAAGACTGTCGAAAGAGAAAAAGAAACTAATTGAAGAAAATGACAAGTTAAACACAACCAACTTGGAACTTTCTAATCAATTAGAGTCTTTGAAACAAGAGTCATCAAGTACTCTTGATTCATTAAGGACCAAAGTTGAATCATATAAAAATAATGAACAAAACTTAAGAACCGAAAGTAGTGTGTTGAAAACCAAGATCCATGATTACGAAAATGAAGTGTCTACACTTAAATCATGTAAACTAGACTTAGAGAAAACCTTAGAACAATTTAAATCAGGAACAAACATATTAGATGCAGTAATATCTTCACAAAAATATGGCAATGACAAAAAGGGATTAATTAGGATATAAAGAAGAAAATGTAAAGGTAGATAAAAAGACTAAGTTTGTTTCATGAAATACTAAACAACCTTATAAGACAACTAGAATAAATTCAACTTTGCCTGCTACTCCTTCTTCTACTCATTTCAAGATGCAACATGTATCTACAAAAGAAACTAGGCAAAACATTGCATCTAGATCACATAGAAATTATGCCTATATGTATACAAATGTGAATAGACAAAATAAAATGCATCCAACTTATTATAAATCTAAGTATAAGCAACATACATATTCCCCTTATAAGACTTATAGGACTGGTCATACATATATAGCGTCATACAAGAAACAAAATTATATGCCTTATACACACTATCAAAATCGGCAACTTCATAATGCAGGTCAAGTACATGACAATCCGTTGTATTTAACTTATAATACCAAATATGTGCCAAGAAGGTACATCCAAGTTTGGATACCCAAAGGGTATATAAACAAGGATGGTGCCTCTTGTAGGATTTGCAAGGAACCACTAGAAGGGGGATTGAATAGTGGGTGCAGAAAATATGGTTATTAAAATTGTTTTAGACTAAAAACCCAACTTCTGAAAACAGTTTCTGTTTTCAGGACCTGTTTTAAAACGTTTTGAAAATTAGGTTACAAGTCTTCAAAAATTCTGAAATTTTGAGAGATCTTACTCTCAGATGTTCTGAGTATCTCCTAAAAATTTAAGATTAAAATTCAACCTTTAACCACTTTAAAAATCGTTGGCGGTCAGATTGCGCAAATCTGCAAGAAACGATAGTCTGATTTGAAAAATTAATTTCGATTAAACCGTGACTCCAGATGCTCTAAAAATTTAATGAATAACCCCTTATTAGGTTTATTTAATTGTTTTGAAACATTTTTGAAAAAGTCTTTTGGAAAGTTAGTCAAATATGTTCAAAGTCTCAACCTTTGCAAGCCTGAAAATCAGACTGCACTAGTCTCAGAACTTTTGACGTTTGGATGACTTATACTTGTCGAAAAGGGTTGAAACTTACGCCAAAAGAACCTTAAGACGTGTGGCTATGATTCTGAAAAAGTTTCGTGATTTTTAAAAATTGTTTACTATTTTTAAGAACGTGATGAAAATGATATACTGCGCTGGAAACTGAAAGTAAGTGCTGAAAAGTAAAGAACACAAGGAATTTTATACTGGTTCTGTTAAATCAACCTACTCCAGTCTTCGAGGACACCTTCCTCGGTTAGCACTAATCACAAAACACGAATAACACCTTACCACATAGGGTTGATGGAGTTACACACCAACTCCAACCCTTTACAAACCTCGTAAGTGATTACAATGATCACGAACACCACCACCTAGCGGATGCAAGATTGATCACACCTTGATCAATCTTTTACAACAATATAGAGTATATGGTGGTATGTAAGAAGCCTATTCAAGATGTATGAATATGAATACAGTAGGCTTTAAGAGAGAAGAAAGAAAGAGAGTGTCAAATGAGAAGATAGAAAACGTTTTTGAGCACTTGAAATTGCAAGACTTGTCTTGTGTTTTTGTTTGCTCTCTTATTTCTTTTTTATCCACAATGGCCACCCCTTGCTGCCTCATTCTTCTCTTGAAAATTATCTTCTAAGTCCTTGGAAGAGTATATTGCATAATTGTGACATTTCCTTGCTTACTTGGCAACTCCTCATTGGATGATCATTAAGCCCGTGCTTACTTGACACTCATTGATTGGATGAAAGTTGTCATCATTTGATGACTAGATAAATCTGAAAATAACCTTTAAGAAAATGTGCGAATTAGCCATAAAAGTGTTTCCATAAGTCACATAATAATTCCACATAATTAACAAGACAAATAATGTCCATTTTCCTTCCAAGAATTTGGCCAACTCACCTAGACATGCTGAAATTTTCAGCGTGTGCTCTATCAAGACTTATTCAAATTGTTGCCAAGTTTGCATTAGATTAATTCCTTGAAAATAAATAAGAAATCAATCATCATTTAGTACATAAAAATCTCAACTAATTTGGGAATCAAATTGATCACTATAGAGACCATAAACTCGCCTATATACATTCCACACATGTTGAAATTTTCAGCATATGTGATATTTAGAAATATCATCACAATTATTTCCATAATAATTTTAAATAATTGACATTTTATCTCCCAATCAATCCATATAATTCAAAGAAGAGAATATAGCACATTTAACCTCAAAAATTCGGCCACCCTAATGCACATATGCTGAAATTTTCAGCATGTGTAACAAATGTGACATAGTTTGAAATGTTACCTTGTGTAGCTCCTTTCTTTATGTCACCAACATTGTATGCTTCATTCTTGGCCAATCAAGATGCCAACAAAGCTCCACATATGCTCCAACAAGCTGTAGTAGGCGTGTGATATAGCTTGTGCATGTGCTGAATTTTATTTTTGCCAACTTTGCAAAATAGTGCATAATAATTATACACATATGGTATATTCCAATCATCCCTTAATTGATTTTTATAGAATACTTTAGAATGTATAGAGTATGTAAAAAGTGTTTAGATACATGTTATATGTCATGCCAAAAATGTTCCATGTGTCGTGTTAGTAGAAAACCGAATTTTCGACGTTTGTCGATTACCTGCTTTTTCTCCGATTAAATTCCAACTTTTTCACATGTTATATATATTAGGTTACACATAATATACATAAATTAAACTTTAATATTCAGCACTCATGGCTGATTTAAAGTGGCGCCTATCATGTGACAAAAATTGAATTTGGAATCTCCACAATTTGGCCTTAATTTGGGGTGATTTGTGTGTGCCAACATGGAATGATTTTATGGCTGTATATACCATGTAAGCCACAAAATTTGTGGCCATTTTTGAAGTGTAGGGGCTGGCCGTCTATATATGGCAGGTACGTGACACGTTAGCGAAGTTTCGGTATTCACCCGATACGACAATTTTTGGTATAGAACCTTGTAACGTGTCGTAATTATTTTTTCATCACCATGACTTATATCATATGATATAAGACCTGAATATACTCATAAATATGAGGTAAATATAGTAGTGTGACGTTAACATACGTTCGTAAAATATATAACGTGTCGGTAGTACGTTGGAATATATGTGTGTAGTGCCTTTTAAAAAATCTGAATATATATACATATATATATATATACATATATATATATACATATATATATATATATACATATATATATATTAAAAACGTGTAGAAAGGAGTAGGAGAAACTTTCCATTCTTCAATTTGTTGCCTTTGTGCCTTTTCCAAATATGGCTTCCTTTAATGAACTACTTAGTCATTTAACTAAGTACTTCACTTGATGAACTAGTTTAGTTCATTAATGGTGGCATTTGAAAATAGTTCAAACACAACAAATGTTCGTCATTTGACGTAAGCTTTAAAGCTTCATGGCTCGTTAGTATGACAACATTATATATGAACTATATAAGGCAGGTTTCATGCAAAAACGTGTCAAGTCATAAAACGTGTCATGCATTTCTTTGTAACACGTTATTTAAATCATGTATTTTGTAATCACTCAAACATCTTTTTCTCTACAATCTCCCCCTTTTGATGATTTACAAAATAACCTACGTTCATGATTTAAATTTTGTCGCTCCCCCTCCAATCATGCACAAATTCAAATTTTAAATTTCAAATTTCGAATTTCGAATTTTCTCCCCTTGATTTGTGCAATCAATCTCTCTCTCCCCCCCTTAAATCATGCATTCTCTCCTCCTTTATTTTGGAAAGTCAATCAAAAATGCATGTAAATATGGAAAGACAATCAAATCAAATCAGCAGAAATCATGCCTATTTCGAATGAAGATTTTCATACGTGGCCTGATTTAGTGCCTTAGTGAAAATATCTACTACTTGTGTCTCTGTGTGTACGTGATCTATGATAATATCAACATTGTTGATGTGATCATGAAGGAAGTGATAGCGGACTTCTATATGCTTTGCCTTAGAATGTAGAACGGGGTTCTTAGATAAGTTGATGGGGCTCATACTTTCACAATATATAGGGATCCGATTTACTGTAATCCCAAAGTCAGAAAGTTGTTGTTTTATCCATAATAATTGTGTGCAGCAAAGACTAAGTGCCGTGGATAAAGATACGCTTGCTTGCTTTTTAGAAAACCATGAAATAAGTTAATTTCCTATAAATTGACAAGTTCCACTCGTGCTTTTCCTATCTATTTTACATCCACCATAATCTGCATCAGTATAGGCATGCAAGTTAAATTCACAATCTTTATCATACCAAATGCCTAAGGTGGGTGTGTGCTTAATATATCGAAATATTCTTTTCACGGTATTGTAGTGAGACATTTTTTGTTGACTTTGAAAATGTGCACACATACATACACTGAACATGATATCAGGTCTACTAGCAGTAAGATAGAGCAAAGAGCCAATCATAGACCTATATAAAGCATTATCAAAGTCCTTTTCATGTTCATCTTTGTCTAGCTTAGGGGTGACACTCATAGGGGTGGGGGACGGTTTTAAATTCTCAAAGTTGAACTTTTTAATCATATCATATAAATATTTAACTTGTCTTATGTGTATACCTTTACCCGTTTGTTTAATCTGCAAACCAAGAAAGTAGTTCAATTCGCCAACCATAGACATTTTAAATTCGGATTTCATGCAAGTTTCAAAATCTTCAACAAGTTTATGAGAAGTGGAGCCGAAAATGATGTCATCAACATAAATTTGAATAATGAGTAAATCTGATTTATCTTGTTTTAAAAATAAAGTACTATCTATAATGCCTCTTTTAAAACCATTTTCTAAGAGAAAAGTAGCAAAACAATCATACTATGCTCTAGGTGCTTGATTTAGACCGTATAATGCATTCTTTAGTTTGTACACGTGATCGGGATGTTTCAAATCTTCAAAACCGGCTGGTTGTTTCACGTATACCTCTTCTTATATAAATCCATTTAAAAATGCACTTTTCACGTCCATTTGATATAGTTTAAAACCTTTCATGCAAGCAATAGCAAGTAAAAATCGTATGGCTTCTAAACGTGCTACGGATGCAAATGTTTCATCATAATCAATTCCTTCTTCTTGATTATAACCTTGTGCTAAAAGTCTAGCTTTGTTTCTAACAACTTTTCCTTCTTCATTCATTTTATTTCTAAACACCCACTTTGTGCCCATTATAGTCTTATCTTGTGGTCGTGGCACTAAATCCCATACGTCATTTCTAACAAATTGATTAAGTTCATCATGCATAGCATCAATCCAAGAAGAATTACTCAAAGCATCATGCACATTTTTAGGATCAATTTCGGATATCATGGCATGAAATTGATTTATTTCATCCGAATTTATTCTTCTATGTGGTCGCACACCGTGAGTGATATCGCCTATAATGAGATCGTGTGGGTGATCTCTATGCCATCTTGGTTGATTATTTTCTACGTTCTCATGCATTTCTAAGTGATCATGTATTTCTAGTGTATCATGCGTATCATCATCATCATCATTCGACATGGGTTTTAATTCAAAACCATCGTCATATTCTTTATCTTTATCAATCTCACCAAATTCGTTAAACTTCACATGAATGGATTCTAGGATTTGTCTAGTGAGGGGATCATAACATCTATATGCTTTTGAATTCACAGAATACCCAACAAAGATACATTCAATTGATTTAGATTCAAACTTATCAAAATTATCTTTCGTATTTAAAACAAAGCATTTGCACCCAAACACACGAAAGTAATCAATTTTAGGCATGCGATCATTTAATTTCTCGTAAGGCATCTTATTTATTTTCTTTCTAATAGACAAACGATTAACTATGTAGCATGCACAATTTACGGCTTGCGTCCACAAAAATCTAGGCAATTTATTATCACACAACATGGTTCTAGCAATTTCTTGTAATGTCCTATTCTTTCTTTCTACTACTCCATTTAGTTGAGGAGTTCTAGGTGGTGAAAACTCGTGTTTTAATTCCTTTTTCTCCGCAAAATGAAATCATGTCCTTGTTTTTAAATTCACCGCCTCTATCGCTTCTTATCCTTTTCACATTAAAACCATATTGATTTTTAAGTTGTTTTATTAGTTTCGAAATCTCAATGGCAATATCATCTTTATGTGCAAGAAACAAAGTCCAAGTATAATGAGAAAAATCATCAACAATCACACAGGCATAATGACACCCACCGAGACTCGTAGTGCGACTAGGACCAAACAAATCAATGTGTAATAATTCTAAAACTCTATTCGTGCTTATTTCATTTTTAGGTTTAACTGACTCGCGTGTTTGTTTGCCTTTTATGCAAGATTCACACAACTGAAAGTTGTCTAAATCAAGTGTAGGCAATCCTCGTATTAGGTTCTTTCGTTAGAGTTTTTCAAGTGTAGATATGCCAATGTGTCCTAAACGTCTATGCCACAAATTCACGTTAGGTTCATTTGACATGAAACACTTAACCTTAGCGTCTAACATGTCATCCATAGAAAGTGTAAAGATGTTTCCTTCCCGTTTTCCTTTTAAAACTGTTTCTCCATTTTTATTTATTATATTGCAATATGGATGAGTAAAACATACATCAAAACCATTGTCAATAAATTATGAGATGCTAAGAAGATTATAGGATAAGTTGCTTACCAAAAAGACGTTGGAAATTTGAAGGGTGCTTGGGCTTCCAATTGTACCTTTTCCGATTATCCTTCCTTCAGTGTTGTCTCCAAAGGTCATGGATCCACCTTTTGTGACCTTCTTCAACTTTGTGAACAAGCTCGAGTAACCCGTCATGTGCCTCGAGCAACCACTGTCAAGGAACCATTTGATAGATTTATCTTTTGATGTGTGGGTTCCCTGCAATGTACGAGATTGATTTAGGTACCCTTTTAATTTTGGGTCCTTGCGAGTTAGTTATTCATCTCTTAGTAAAAGTACCTTTCGGTACCCATACTTGGGTGATCCTTCTCGGTCTAGCAAATGGTAAGAATGTAGATGAAGAAACAATGTAGTAGACATGTGGTGAGTCGACTTTAGGCCTTTGACTGAGAACTCCTTTATATGCATCATATTGAGTGCGTTTTTGATATGTCCTCGTGTTGGTGTGCATAATGCGTGATCTAGATGGATGAAATGAATGTCGTGTATGCATCACTTGTTTCTTCTCATATCTATATGGCACATAATTATATTTTGCATGATATGAAGAAGAAGTATAACGAGATGAGGGAAGAGAGGGTATTTGCGTCATCTTAGATGCCACGTTTGCTTTAGGTGTGTTTACTTTCTTAGACAAGATGAATTTTGTTGGTTTAATTGATACATCATTTGTCTCAATGTATCCTAATCTAGTTTTATCACTGTCATGTTTTTGTGATATAATAATACGATCTAGCATGTTAGATCCCTGTGTCAAATTGTTTCATCATCTTCTTTAAATCCGTATTCCTTGATTTCAAATTTGAAATCTCGGATTTCATTTCATTATTATGAGTGGTCAATGATGAGATCTCTGTCTTTAATACATTAATGATGCATGAAGACTCTTCTTTTGAATCGTTTAATTGAGCAACAATATTCGTGTTAGAAGATTCTAACAACTTCTTGTCTTCAATTAATCGTTTCTTTTCTTTTGCGAGAGTCTTAGTAAATTTATGCAATTCTAAATACTGACTGAAAAGATCATCATAAGAAGGTTCAGAGTCAGAATCAGAGTCAGAAGATACCTCATTTGATGCTTTGGATACAAAGCATACTTGTGCAGTCTCCTCTTCTGTATCAGCCTCAGAATCAGATGTGTCACTCCAAGTGGAGGTCTTGAGAGCTCTTTTCCATTGTTTAGGTTCTGAGACGAGTCTATTTTTGGTCCGATCCTTGTCAAGGTGTTTGTTTGTTTGCTTGTCCTTATTAGGGCAGTCATATGATAGATGTCCAAGTTTACCGCATTCGTAGCATTTAACATCCTTGTCACTTGTTTTATTTTTATTTCTTTTAGTGGAAGTACCCTTAGGTTTGTTTTTAAATGACTTTCTCATGAATTTTCTCAAGCCTTTAGCCAATAAAATTAAGTCATCGTTGTCTGATTCAGAATCACTATCATCTACGTGATCGGAAGAAGTAGAGACGTATTCATTTTATTTAAATGCAATAGTCTTACCTTGTTTTGATGATGATTCCGATTTCCTTATAGTGAGTTTGTTCTCATATACCATAAGTGATCCAATTAGTTCCTCCATTTTAATTGATTTAGTTTCTTTGCTCTCCTCTATGGCCGTCACTTTAGGGTCCCACTCGGATGGAAGGCTTCGTAAGACCTTTTGGACCTTTTCCTGCATAGAGAAGGCTTTGCCAAGAGACTCAAGAGAATCGTAAATTTTAGTCAAGTGTAGATCCATATCAATGATAGATTTTGGCAATAATTTAAATGACTCGAGTGTGGACATAAGCATGTTGATTTTGGACTACTTGACTAGTGCCTTCGTGTTTCATTTCAAGAATTCTCCACATTCCTTGAGCACTAGAACAATTTGAAACATAGCTATATTCACTTTTACTTAGTCCATTTAGAAGCAATTGCATGGCTCTAGCGTTCATGTTCAGTCTCTTTTTATCATCACTAGTATCCTCTTGTTTAGGCTTAACAACCTCTAGTGTGACTCCATCTACAATTGATAATTTTGACAGAACAAATGGACCATCTTCTATAATGGACCAAAGATCAATATCAATAGCCATAAGAAAAAGTTTCATTCTTAACTTCCATTGAATAAAAGACTCACCATCAAAGAGAGGAGGCCTTTGACTGGACATACCTTCTTGCTCGGTTTTAAAGTTTGTGGTTGCCATCTCACATAGATCGTTGGATCCTTTTGTTGTGAGTGTTCCTGCACTCTGATAACACTTGTAGGATCTGCAAGACACCACTAGAAGGGGGAGTTGAATAGTGGGTGCGGAAAATGTGGTTTTTAAGATTGTTTCAGACTAAAAACCCAACTTCTGAAAACAATTTCTGTTTTCAGGACCTGTTTTGAAACGTTTTGAAAATAAGGTTATAGATCTTCAAAAATTCTTAAATTTGGAGAGATTTTACTCTCAGATGTTCTGAGTATCTCCTAAAAATTTAAGATTAAAATTCAACCTTTAACCACTTTAAAAATCGTTGGCGGTCAGATTGCGCAAATCTGTAAGAAACGATAGTCTGATTTGAAAAATTAATTCTGATTAAACCGTGACTCCAGATGCTCTAAAAATTTAATGAATAACCCCTTATTAGGTTTATTTAATTGTTTTGAAACATTTTTGAAAAAGTCTTTTGGAAAGTTAGTCAAATATGTTCAAAGTCTCAACCTTTGCAAGCCTGAAAATCAGACTGCACTAATCTCAGAACTTTTGACGTTTGGATGACTTATACTTGTCCAAAAGGGTTGAAACTTACGCCAAAAGAACCTTAAGACGTGTGGCTATGATTCTGGAAAGTTTCGTAATTTTTAAAAATCGTTTACTATTTTTAAGAACGTGATGAAAATGAAGTACTGTGCTGGAAACTGAAAGTAAGTGCTGAAAAGTAAAGAACACAAGGAATTTTATACTGGTTCTGTTAAATCAACCTACTCCAGTCTTCGAGGACACCTTCCTCGGTTAGCACTAATCACAAAACACAAATAACACCTTAACACATAGGGTTGATGGAGTTACACACCAACTCCAACCCTTTACAAACCTCGTAAGTGATTACAATGATCACGAACACCACCACCTAGCGGATGCAAGATTGATCACACCTTGATCAATCTTTTACAACAATGTAGAGTATATGGTGGTATGTAAGAAGCCTATTCAAGATGTATGAATATGAATACCATAGGCTTTAAGAGAGAAGAAAGAAAGAAAGTGTAAAAAAAGAAGATAGAAAGCGTTTTTGAGCACTTGAATTTGCAAGACTTGTCTTGTGTTTTTGTTTGCTCTCTTCTTTCCTTTTTATCCACAATGGCCGCCCCTTGTTGCCTCATTCTTCTCTTGAAAATTATCTTCTAAGTCCTTGGAAGATTATTTTGCATCATTGTGACATTTCCTTGCTTACTTGGCAACTCCTCATTGGATGACCATTAAGCCCTTGCTTACTTGACACTCATTGATTGGATGAAAGTTGTCATCATTTGATGACTAGATAAATCTGAAAATAACCTTTAAGAACATGTTCCAATTAGCCATAAAAGTGTTTCCATAAGTCACATAATAATTCAACATAATTATCAAGACAAATAATCTCCATTTTCCTTCCAAGAATTCGGCCAACTCACCTAGACATGCTGAAATTTTCAGCATGTGCTCTATCAAGACTTATTCAAATTGTTGCCAAGTTTGCATTAGATTAATTCCTTGAAAATAAAGAAGAAATCAATCATCATTTAGTACATAAAAATCTCTACTAATTTGGGAATCAAATTGATCACTATAGAGACCATAAACTCGCCTATATACATTCCACACATGCTGAAATTTTCAGCATGTGTGATATTTAGAAATATCATCACAATTATTTCCATAATAATTTTAAAGCATTGCCATTTTATCTCCCAATCAATCCATATAATTCAAAGAAGAGAATATAGCACATTTAACCTCAAAATTTCAGCATGTGTAACAAATGTGACATAGTTTGAAATGTTACCTTGTGTAGCTCCTTTCTTTTTGTCACCAACATTGTATGCTTCATTCTTGGCCAATCAAGATGCCAAAAAAGCTCCACATATGCTCCAACAAGCTGTAGTAGGCGTGTGATATAGCTTGTGCATGTGCTGAATTTTATTTTTGCCAACTTTGTAAAATAGTGCATAATAATTATACACATACGGTATATTCCAATCAGCCTTTAATTGATTTTTCTAGAATACTTTAGAATGTATAGAGTATGTAAAAAGTGTCTAGATACATGTTATATGTCATGCCAAAAATGTTCCATGTGTCGTGTTAGTAGAAAACCGAATTTTCGACGTTTGTCGATTACCTGATTTTTCTCCGATTAAATTCCAACTTTTTCACATGTTATATATATTATGTTACACATAATATACATAAATTAAACTTTAATATTCAGCACTCATGGCTGATTTAAAGTGGCGCCTACCATGTGACAAAAATTGAATTTGGAATCTCCACAATTTGGCCTTAATTTGGGGTGATTTGTGTGTGCCAACATGGAATGATTTTATGGCTGTATATACCATGTAAGCCACGAAATTTGTGGCTATTTTTGAAGTGTAGGGGCTGGCCATCTATATATGGCAGGTACGTGACACGTTAGCGAAGTTCCGGTATTCACCCGATACGACAATTTTTGGTATAGAACCTTGTAATGTGTCGTAATCATTTTTTCATCACCATGATTTATATCATATGATATAAGACCTGAATATACTCATAAATATGAGGTAAATATAGTAGTGTGACGTTAACGTACGTTTGTAAAATATATAACGTGTCGGTAGTACGTTGGAATATATGTGTGTAGTGCCTTTTAAAAAATCTGAATATATATATATTTTTTAAAAGAAATTTATTTATTCATGCAATGCCTCACTTGTGGCGGAGGAAAACCATATTACATTATCAGAGTACTCGAAATAATGAAACAACGAAACAATAATGACATATCTCCAGTCATATATGATATGCCGTATTAAAACCTTGCCAAGAAAAACCACCCTTGTGGATAAAACCTTGGCGAAGGAAAAAGCGTACATATTTATATGACTGTCATTGATATGATGAGAATATATTCTGTGGTACAAATCCATGAATGTCGCTGGCATAAACAGTAAAGTGCTGACGGAGCTAATATGGCCGCTTCCTTGTCTTTAAATATACTTGAGAATCCCAACCTCAGAAGACGCCCAGAGCAAAAATTGATTAATGTAAGTATAGAACTGAGCAATCAAAGACTGATAGAGCAAGCACATACCGGGGCCACCTTGGCAGTTGAAGTGCCAAGGTGACAAGGAAGAAATAAAAGCCAGTGCCTGCCACATCATTAGGGCCGAAAATGCTGTGTCTACATCCGGACTAACATTTGCCATTGTGGTTTGAAACTCGCATAAGCAGGAATAGGACATAAATAAATCATTAGTGTCCAAATGAAGAGACATTAACCAAGGATGAAAATGCGTACCCGAGCCGCCTTGACCAAGAGGCCAAGGCGACAATGATAAGATATCCGCAATTAGAAGCCCGAGAAAAGCAAGCCGCACGCAACTGATGATCCCCGACATTTAGTTTGGCCATCCTCAATAAGTAAGAATATAGGTGATGATATATCCAAAGTGTGCGCATGAGACAAAAAGGCACGTTATACATGAATATGATAAAGTATGAAACATAGAGTAATGGTTGGTTGACCATACCGAGCCTGCCTGTTACTCGAAGATAACAGGCAGTAGAAGGGATTTCTGGCCAATTCCTTATGGAAGACTGTAGTCATGGCACGCGCAAATTGACAGAAGTAAGATCCAGTGTAACCGCCGCACGGACTAACGAGGGTAGAGTGCTCGATGTAAACCGCTCCGTGCATGGATATGCCATTGCATGCTGCGCTAAATAATGTGCTGGGAGGTTTGCCTCGCGATAAACGTGATAACAAGGGAGACGATGCATATGAACAAGAGAGTGTAGCCGCTGTAGATGTGGATTACCATGAACAGTTGTTGGCCGAGTCAATCGATCGATCAACTGGGAACAGTCAGATTCCAGTATGATGGGCCGGTATAGTGGTAAAAAATAGAGGAGTCCAAAAACTGCTGCTTGAATCTCTGCTAGTAAAGGTGGGCTTAAAGGAAGGCGAAAGGAAATCGCACCAATGCAGGACCCCCTGTGATCTCGTAGTAGATGCTCCGCCAGCTGCGTAATTACGACCCACAGCTGCATCAACATTTAATTTCAATCTTCCTGTAGGCGGCGTGAACCATCGAACAATAATCGGACGAGTAGGCCGAACTACCGGTAGCCAACTAAATACTTTCCGTGATGTAGCAGACAACTTAGTGCCTGCAATCTTTTTGTGCCACAAAGAAATCTCATATTGTACAGAAAATCTAATGGAAGACGCTGTGAGATGAGCGCTTCCACCATAGACCAGAGAGGTATAAGAACACCAGATACGATGTACAATTATCGCTGGGATGACGATTTTATAAACTCCAATAAGTGTGGAAAGGGACGAGCGATACCACCACGAAAGAAGATATTGACGAAGCTGTATGGATGTGGGAAGAGGACAATGCAACTCACTGGCAAAATAGCACCAAATCGAACGCACAGAAGGACAGTATAAAAACACATGATCCACCGTAGCCGACTCATTCTTGCAGAAGGGACATTGTGTTGGTCGAGCCTGTATGTAGGAACCAATATAATCCTCAAAGGGCAAAGCAGAATTAAAAATACGCCATAAGAACAACCGTATGGTCGGAGAATGATGTTTCGACCAGATAAATGAGGCAGAAAGCAACTTTGAAGACGCAGGTCGACATATCTCATAAGCACTTTTTATGGAGAATTCTCCCAGCTGGTTCGGCACCCAAGAGAATTGGTCATCCTGCCGATCAGTGTGTATTAAGCAAAAGGAATGAATCCGACAAATAATTTTCCAAATAGGAGAGTCTGGCAAGCGAGGAAAATAATCATGACGATGACCATATTTTGCATGCATGTATCTGCTCCATAGAGTAGAATTCTGATGATATGACCACCAGATGCGGCAATAGAAAGCCTGTTGTAAACTATTTAAATCAGCGAAGTCCTATTCCCCCCTCTGCCTGCGGTTTAGAAAGCTTAGACCAAGAGACCCAATGATGTCTAGGACCCCAATAAAAAGTGGCCATCTTACGATGAATGATCTTAATAACCGATTTTGGTATGCCTCCGCCTGCCATAATGTGAATAGGTAATGCAGCGATGACTGATTGAAGCAAGACTAGCCGTCCGGCTGTAGATAATAATTTGGAGCTCCACCCTTGAAGCCTATCATCAATATGTTGAAGTAACGTAACACAGTGATGTGAACGTGGAATGCCTTTATGCAAATAAGAGCCAAGATAACGGAATGGGAGACTGGAAAGACGCATACCCAGAATATTCGCAAATGTCTGCTGTTGATGAGACGTAATACTAGCAGAAGGAATAATACTGCTTTTCTGAAAGTTAACTTTTTGACCAGAAGCAGCTTCATATTGTGTAAGAAATATACGGAAACGTTGGAGATTCCGCTGAGTGCCTCGAAGGAATATCAGCAAGTCGTCTGCATATGCTAAATGTGTAATGGTAAATGGAATACGACCCAATCGAAAAGGCTGCAAATCTCCTGCTGCCGTCAATGCCTTCAATCCCCTGCTAAAGCCCTCTGCTGCTAGAATAAATAATAAAGGAGACAATGGATCACCTTGTTTAACCCCCCGATGTGGCCGAAAGTATGAAGAAGGTTGTCCATTAATTAGCACCGCTAAAGTTGTAGCCCGCAAGTGATTCAAAATTATTCGAGTGAAGAATCCCGAGAAACCAAATGCTTGGAATACTAGCTCCAAATACTCCCAGCTAACTCTATCAAAGGCCTTCATCATATCTAATTTGAGGCATAACTGTGAGCCACCTCTGTCAAGCATATGGATAATTTCACGAGCTAGTAACACCTGTGTAGAAATATCAGTACCTGGCAAGAAGCCTGTTTGCTCTGGAGAGATAAGTCGTGGCAATAATTTACACAGGCGGCTAGCAACAATTCTGGTACAGACTTTACTAATAAAATTAGTAAGGCATATGGGACGATAATCACTGAAAGTAACAGGAGCAGATTTCTTTGGAATCAAAGTGATTAAAGCGCTAGCCATAACTCGAGGCTGGGGCACGCCGAGGAAGAATTCCTGTACTGCTAAAATCACATCCTTATGAATGATGGACCAACATGATCTATAAAAATTTCCATCAAAACCATCCGGTCCTGCTGCACTATGGGGGTCCAAGTGCCAAACTGCATCCTTTATCTCATCTGGTAATGGCAGCTGCGTTAGGGCGGAGTTATCCTCCGCAGAAACAAGTTGTGGAATATGTCGAATAATTTGCTCACAGTTGACAGCAGGTTCATGCGCAAATAATGCTGTATAAAATGACACTGCTTCGGCACTGATATCTTCATGGGTTGTATAAATCGTGCCATCTGCTGTTTGAATTTGTTGGATTCGAAGATGTAATCGGCGGCCCTTAACAATAGTATGATAATATCGAGTGTTTGCATCTCCCTCCTTTAACCATCTAACTCTCGCCTTTTGCTTCCAAAAATGCATCTCATAAGAAGAAGCCTGAAGATATTCTGCTTTAGCACGACTATAGTCTATCCTGATTTGTCTCTGTGGGGTGCGTTTCCCAGCGTTCTTCTGCACGAGCAAGGAGAACTTCAGCCTGCTGTACTTTAGAGAAAATATTTCCAAATATATCTTTATTCCATTGTTGTACATCCTTTTTGAACTTAGATAACTTTGTATAAAAGCCATGCATACCACCCGATGTTGGATATGAAGCCCATGCTTCTCGCATGTAAGTATAGAAATCCGGGTGTAGAAGCCAAGAATCCAAAAAGCGGAACGATCGATGAGAAGAGGCTTCAACTGTTCGGCATTTGAGCAACAACGGGGTATGATCTGAAGAAATTTTCGGAAGATGTGTAAGCTGTAGATCTTCAAATTTGTCATGGAATTCAGTATTCAGAAATAGCCAATCTAGGCGTCGACGAACCCGTCCAAGGCCACGACCATCTGACCAGGTGAATCTAGAGCCCTGAAATGGCGGCGACATCAACGCACATGAATCGATACAATCATTAAAGTCCTGTAAAACTGATAAGGATGGTCGCGAACGGCCGTCATGATCAGATAAAGATCGGAAGGTATTAAAATCTCCACCGAGAACCCAAGGTAATGTTGTATTCGCAGAGAAAGCGCATAATGAAGTCCACAGAGATCGACGTAGAGATGGAGTATGATTGCCATATACTGCCGACAAAACAAATGTATACTGTAGGGGCCTATATGTCAAAGTAAAATGTACCACCTGTTCTTCATCCTGTACTGTGATGAGGTCAAAATGAGAGTCACGCCAGAAAAACCAAATGCGCTCAGAATGAGAGGCATATGAATTAGAGAAACCAAACTCCAAAGCATAACGAGAGATATCTACTGATGCATGTTTAGGTTCTATGATAACAAGTATGTTCAATCGATGCTCATGTGTTAATTGATGCAGTCGTGGTTTTGAGGTCCGCAAACCTCTGATATTCCAAATTAAAAAATTCATTGTAAAAGTGAAGAGTCACTTCCCTGAATCGCATGTGATGCACTGCGCGTAAGAATGGACGATGGCGGTAGAGGAGGAAGATCCTTCTTAGCTCGACGTTTTCTACGAGGAACCACCGGTATAAATTCTTCTGTTGAATCCTGTAAACGCGAAATTAAAGTGTCGGTATCAGGAGAGGGAGGGATTAGTTGGATGCGACAGGCAACCTCTTCTGGAACAACTGGTATCTCTTGATTATGGATCTCTGGTAAATCATTGTCGGACGAATGGCCAATATCACATGTGCCAAAATTATCCAGCTGAGGGTCTATAGGCTCTCCGATTTGCTCTGCGGGTGGCGCTGCAATCGGGGTGGGGGATCCTGGTGGAACTGGTGAATCTGGCAAGTGAGGGTCAGACGTAGGCTGGTGCGTGTCGGGCACAGCCGCTGGTTGGTTCGAAGGAGCAGCTGGACGATTTTTAACTGGTGTCCAGCGCTGGGCTTGAGGCCGTTTCGGAGGAGGCGGCGGTGGTGGTGGAATCGATGGCATTTGTTGCGGTTGACATGATGTGATCGCGTGGCCCAACCGACGACAAGAAGTACAAAACAATGGTAAGTCTTCATAGATTATGTTTTGTAGAATATATCGTCCCTTCGCTTGAAGATAAATCTTTTGTGGTAAGACCTTCGAAACATCGACGTCTACACAAACTCGTGCAACCGAAGGTCGTAAGCAATCCGTTGTTGCAACATCAAGTTTAAGGGGAAGACCTATTGGCTTGACAATCTCAAATAAAGCCTCCTTTCGATGAAGATGGACAGGAAGACCAGGAAAAGAAACCCAAATCGGCACTATCGGTACATCCGTAGAGGGATCAAAATCAACTGTCCATTTTGTGATTCGCATATGACAGCCAGAACTAAGCCAGGAATGTCGATAAAAACATCGTAAATAGTCTGCTTCATTGCTAAAATTTAACAAGATATGTGCCTGATCAATTAGAGTGATACGAAGATCCTGATGAAAACCAATTTTCTCAAATACATCTCTAATCACCTTCAATGGTGGTCTCCCATACCAGAATGTACCCACTAAGGAATATTTGAATGGAGCAGCCAGTTCATCAATCTCAGAATCTGAAAAGGAGATTAACGGAATACCTTTGTAACGTGAAACCGTTTTGGGTGATATGCTGATGGACTGAGCTGACGAGCCGCCAGAGCTGATGACCACGTCCGCAAATGTCGGCGCCGAGGATGTCATCCCCTATTGAATAACCAACGATCGAAACGAAAAAACTTAAACAGCGAATTCGGTAATGGAGATAATCAATAAGTTACCGGAAATTGGAGAGCAGTTCCGGTAGGAAGCGGCGGCGGCTGAAGCCGCATTCAGCGCCGATGGAGATCGCCTGCGCCAGAGAGAAAACAAATAGATACATAATCTGAATATATATATATATATATATATATATATATATATATATATATATATATATTAAAAACGTGTAGAAAGGAGTGGGAGAAACTTTCCATTCTTCAATTTGTTGCCTTTGTGCCTTTTCCAAATATGGCTTCCTTTAATGAACTACTTAGTTCATTTAACTAAGTACTTCACTTAATGAACTAGTTTAGTTCATTAATGGTGGCATTTGAAAATAGTTCAAACACAACAAATGTTCGCCATTTGACGTAAGCTTTAAAGCTTCATGGCTCGTTAGTACGACAACATTATATATGAACTATATAAGGCAGGTTTCATGCAAAAACATGTCAAGTCATAAAACGTGTCATGCATTTCTTTGTAACACGTTATTTAAATCATGTATTTTGTAATCACTCAAACATCTTTTTCTCTACAATCTCCCCCTTTTGATGACTTATATCATATGATATAAGACCTGAATATACTCATAAATATGAGGTAAATATAGTGGTGTGACGTTAACGTACGTTCGTAAAATATATAACGTGTCGGTAGTACATTGGAATATATGTGTGTAGTGCCTTTTAAAAAATCTGAATATATATATATATATATATATATATATATATATGTATGTATATATATTAAAAACGTATAGAAAGGAGTGGGAGAAACTTTCCATTCTTCAATTTGTTGCTTTTGTGCCTTTTCTAAATATGGCTTCCTTTAATGAACTACTTAGTTCATTTAACTAAGTACTTCACTTAATGAACTAGTTTAGTTCATTAATGGTGGCACCTGAAAATAGTTCAAACACAACAAATGTTCGCCATTTGACATAAGCTTTAAAGCTTCATGGCTCGTTAGTACGACAACATTATATATAAACTATATAAGGCAGGTTTCATGCAAAAATGTGTCAAGTCATAAAACGTGTCATGCATTTCTTTGTAACACGTTATTTAAATCATGTAGTTTGTAATCACTCAAACCCCTTTTTCTCTACACCCCTATCATTCAAGGACCAAAATAAAGAGTACCTAAAACTTTGTCTCCTTTGTAGGTAAATCATAAAGAAGGCAAAAAGGAGACAAAACCAAAGAATCTAAAAACCAAGTGGTTTTTAGATAGCGGGTGTTCAAGACACATGACTGGCAACCCCAAGTTATTCATCGAACTGGAGCAATCGAGAATGGTGGAAAGTTAACATTCGGTAACAAAAACAAAGGAAAAGTTGTTGGAAAAGGAATAATTGGGGAACCTAACACATTTCAAATACGAAATGTGTTGTTAGTAAGCAATCTTTCTTATAATTTATTAAGTATTTCGCAACTTATAAATTCTTGTTATTATGTTTATTTTCTTCCTAGTTGTTGTGATATAATAAATGAAAAGGGAGAAATTGTATTAAAAGAAAATAGGGATGGAACATTTATACCCTTTCCTTAGATAACATGTTAGATGCTAAGGTTAAGTGTTTAATATCACATGACTTAGATGTGAACTTATGGCATAGACAACTAGGCCGTATAGGAATTTCAACTATTGAAAAGTTATCTAAGAAGAATCTAATCAGAGGTATGCCTAAGTTAGAGTTAGATAATTTTCAACTATGTGAAACATGTATTAAAGAAACACATAAAAGAAACACTAAAACCAAAACATGAAGTGAGTACTAGTCATGTATTAGAATTGCTTCACTTAGACTTATTTGGTCCAAGTAGGACAAAAAGTCTAGGTGGACACTACTATGTGTCTGTGTCATAGTAGATGATTACTCATGATGCTCATGGACTTTGTTCTTAACACACAAAGACGATGCTCCATTGGCAATTGAAACTCTCATCAAGCAACTCTAAAATCATTACGAAGAAAATGTTAAAAGAATTAGAAGTGATAGAGGTGGAGAATTTAAAAATAAAGATGTAGTCAAGTTTTGTGAATTACATGGAATAAAACATGAATTCTAACCACCCAGAACACCATAACTCAATGGAGTTGTTGAACGTAAAAATAGAACAATTCAAGAAATTGCTAGAATAATGCTATATGAAAATAAAGTACCAAAATATTTATGGGCTAAAGTTGTTAATTGTGAATGTTATATTATAAATAAGCTTTCAATTAGAAAGAAGTTAAACAAAACACCATATGAATTATTAAACAATAGACAACCTAAGGTAGATTATCTTAGAGTTTTTGGGTGAACGTTTTGTGCTTAATACTAAAAATAATCTAGACAAGTTTGAACACAAGTCCATTGAATGAATATTTGTTGGTTATTCAACTAACTCAAGAGCATATAGGTGTTATAATCCTGCACCTAGAAAGATAATTGAGTCCATACATATGAAATTCAATGAGAATGCATGTTTTGAAGTAAGTGATAAAACTCAACTTAAACGAGAAAATAATGTTGAAAATATGTTTAATGATGATGATGTATTACTTGAGTCTGCACTTGATCATCTAGAACCAACTCCCCCTGAACAAGACATGCATGAACCCTTAGGCAAAGTAAATGAGAAATTTTGCAATTAGAAGATAATTCATCTAATTTACAATATGCTCCAATCATATATGATAATGTTCACACTAATGAAACATTTGAACAAGATGAAGGTGAATCTAGTCAACCTAGGAATTGGTGGCTTATAAAAGATAAACATAAACACCCTAAATAATTAATCATTGGCGATCCAAGTGTTGGGGTTAGAACACATAGAAACATAAGTCAAGCTGAAGGACATAGCTTAATCTCACACTTAGAACTAAAAATGTCAAAGAAGCCTTAGGTGATATATCATGGATGGATGCCACGCATGAAGAATTGAAGCAATTTACCAGGAACAACATGTGGGACTTAGTACCTAAACCCGAAAACAAGTCTATAATAGGAACAAAATGGGTGTTTAGGAATAAAATGGATGAACAAGGAAAAAATACAAGAAATAATGCTAGACTAGTCGCACAAGGTTATAATCAACAAGAAGGAATAGATTATGAAGAAACCTTTGCACATGTTGCACGACTAGAAGCAATTAGATTGTTACTTGCGATTGCAAGTCTAAGTAACATTAAACTCTTCCAAATGGATGTTAAGAGTGCATTCTTGAATGGATACATCCAAGAAAAGGTGTTTCTCAAACAACCCCTTGGATTCGAAGATTCAAAGAATCCTAACCATGTTTATAAGCTTAAGAAAGCTTTATATGGTTTGAAACAAGCTCCAAGAGCTTGGTATTATAGATTTGCAAACTTTCTTATTGCAAATAATTATCAAAGGGGAACCATAGACAACACATTGTCCTACGAAGAAAAGGTAATCACTTATTAATATTTCAAATATATGTAGAAGATATTATCTTCGGTTCAGCCAACCCTACCTTAGTAAAGGACTTCGAAGAGTTTACGAAGTCAGAATTTGAAATATCAATGGTAGGAGAGTTAAATTACTTCTTAGGACTTCAAATCAAACAAACCCCTCAAGGAATCCATATTAGTCAACTTAAGTATCTCAATGATATGATTAAGAAGTTTAGATTTGAAGAGTTGAAACCAACATCTACCCCTATGAGTGTTAGTACCAAACTAGACAAAGATGAAAATGGAAAACCTTTTGATGACACACTATATAGGTCTATGATTGGATCATTATTATATTTAAATGCGCCAAGGCCTGATATCATGTTTAGTGTGTGTATGTGTGCTAGGTTTCAATCTTTCCTAAAGTATCGCATTACAATGTAGTGAAAAAGATATTTAGATATCTTAAACACGCACCTTATTTAGGACTTTAGTATTGTAGAAACTCTAAGGTGGAATGGTATGCATATACTGATGCTGATTATGGTGGTTGCAAAATAGATAGAAAATCCACTAGCGGGACTTGTCAAATTATAGGAACCAACTTGATTTCATGGTTTAAAAAAAACAAGCTAGTGTAGCTCTCTCTACCACTGAAGCCGAGTATATAGCCTTAAGCTTATGTACTACCCAAATGCTTTGGCTTAAACAACAACTTAGTGATTTTTGCATTATAATAAATAAGATTCCAATTTTCTGTGATAGCACAAGTGCGATCAATCTTTTTTCGAATCCGGTACTTCATTCTAAGGCCAAACACATTGAGGTAAGATATCATTTTCTCCGTGACCATGTTCAAAATGATGATATAGTTATATACTATATAAGAACTAATCATCAGGTAGCTGATATTTTCACCAAGCCCCTTAATCAAGACAAATTTGTAAACTTACGAGCCAAGTTAAGTATGTTGACCTACGATACGACCGCATAATTCTATCTTTTGCATGATTTACAAAATAAAGAGAGAGATAGAATAAGAACATTAGATTTTAAGTCATGATTTGGAGGTTGAATTATAAGTTAATTTCAATTGGTATAAGTTTCAATGGTGTTAACTTGGCTTGAAGCATAGGTTAAGGGGGAGAGTATAAGTTGAGGGGGAGCACATATGTTAAAATAGTTTAAGATTTTAAAAACAATTGGTATAAAATTGGTAGATATGCGATAAACAATTGGTAAAGAGTTGTGACATTAAAATCATGTAGGCTTATTTTGAAAATCATCCAAAAGGGGTAGAATGTTGGGAAATATGTTTGGATAATTTTCAAGGTCATGATATTAAGTGTTGAATACTTAAATTAGTGCACTTCTCAGATTAGTGCACTTCGATCGATCGATGTACATCGATCGATCTATGTAAGACAGAGAAAAACCAAAACCTTATTGTGAGACATCAATCTCTAAACCTGAGACACATCGATCGATCGATGTAGGTCAGAGATAAAACTCTGAATCTTACTGCGAGACATCGATCTCTCAAGTAGAGGCACTTCGATCGAATGACGTCTAGGGTTTATAGAAATATTTTTCTAAAATGTAATAAAATGATTGTTTTCATTTTTACATGATTTATATATGTTTATCATGTTGTTATTATGTGATTTTGATAAATATTATGCATTGTGACTAATGTGCCTTGGAAGTTTCTACAACTTACCAAAAAGGGCAAAATTGGTATTTTGAGTTTTGTAGGTACTTGACATGGTGAATATGATTCAAGGACTTATTCTCATCTTATTTATCATCACAAAGGTGTTATTATATCTATTTTTGACCATCAGGGTCATTTCTGGAGTTTTCTCTCACTAGGGGTATTTTTGTATTTTCACTCAAGGAATCTCTTGAGTATCTTATCATCTTCATTCTGGAGTTTATTTATGGTGTTTTTGAAGATTATTTAGTGGTTTTCTATTTTATTTCTCCATTTGGTGATATTAGCAACATCGATGATATATGTGACGGTTTTTGTGTTACACTTTGTTTTCTTCTTGAAGACTCTTATGGATATGTTATTGGAGGTTCTTAATCATATTTTTTCAGAGATTTTAATGGAGTTACTGGTGCGAAATTCATCACAACATACAAGGAGCAATTGTGGGAATTTTGATATTATATGTTGACATAATCTTGTCAAGTCTTATGTGTTATTTTCTCTTCATTAAATCTGAGTTTGTACACATATATATGTCCTCCAAAACGTAATTATAAATGTGGAAATAATGATGTATTCATTTTATGACTTTATGCCAAATGGACCAACCAAAAACAAGCTAGTTGGCAAAATTGTGAACTTGGAATTTTGAAGTTTGAAAAAACGTCTAGTCAAGGAGTTTGGGAGCTGATTTTTGTTCAAACTTTCAGCCATTCAATTGTTTATTCTTGTGCAAATAAGTTGAGGGAATATGTCATCTTATCCTTGGGTATTATCTTCATAATTTCAATGTCATTTTGCAAGAAAACAAATCGGCCAAATGGTGATTAAAGGTGGACCAATCATGTTCTTTATGTTGCTAAGTTTACAAGGTGATTATGTGGCCAACCAATGATGTGAAGACAACGAAGACTTGATGATGAAGATGGTGACATATTGGAGCTCTTATCTTCAAGGCCTATTTCACACTATATATAGGAGTCAAAGGTGAAGAAGAGTACACACACTTGAAAGCTAAAGCTAAAGCTCAATGTATTGCTATCTTCTTCTCTTCATTTTTGATTCATTCTTTGTGTAGACAAATTGTTCTTGTGATATTTGTTGTAGAGATACACCCCTCTCTTGGTATTTTTGTAAGATTGATTAGCCAAATCTATAAGGCTACATCAATAGGTGATAAAGGTGTTGCAACCAAGAGTTGCATAGAGGTGTTCATCTAAGTCTTGAATAGGGTTGGTGTTTAACCCAGGGATCAAGCTTGGTTCTTGTTGTATTTATATTCATTTCATAGTGAAATCCAAGGAAAGGTGTTCCTTAGGAGTATAGTAGGTCACATTGACCAAACCAGGATAAATCTTTGGTGTTCTTGCCCTCTTCTACTTTTCTATTTTCTGTCCGTTTTCACTGCAGATTTCACACAATTTTACACGTCTTGAAAAAATAGCAAAATGCTTTCAAAATTTGTGATTTTTGGTGAAGTTATACCTCAGACTGTTAATTTTTATGTACAACAAGAATCACTTGATTTGAGCAAAACAAAGTTAGTCTTTCAGTCGTTGCAAGATAATTGCTCCTTTCTGGCTACAATCTGACCAATTTCAAGAAAACTTGAATTCTGTTTTCATCAAGGATAGTTTAAGGTCATGGAATTTTGAAAACATAAACTAGACGTCCTAAGGAGCTTTGATATAAAGATCAACTTTTTTGATTGAATAATCAAAGAGAAACACATTTTTAAAGTTCAGCACTATTCTGTCCATTTCTGTCTAGATTGACCATCTGAATCATTTTATTTGGTTGAAGGGTCAAAAAATCTTATTTTTGTCTCATGTTTTTACAGAGTCTAGTTAAGACATTGAAGTTAATTTCTGGAAAGTTTCATAATTGTTGAAGTTATGTACACCGAGTGATGAATTTTTATAATACGGGTACTGAATCTGAGGAGGTCTAAGATTCTGTTTTCAAAGGAGATTTTTAATCAAGGGTAGTAGTGTAATTTCTTCTAACCACTATTCACCCCCTCCGCCTCTAGTGGTGTTTACTACAGGTGTACGATCCAACAGATTATGCAAGAAAGGTTAAATCAATTTGAAAGTAGTGATGTTTGTGAACTAGTTCTCATACATAAAGATCACTCTATTATCAAAACCAAATGGGTAATTAGAAATAAAATGGATGACCAACATAACATAGCAAGTTAGATTGGAACTTCAAGGATATAGACAAGAAAAAGGAATTGACTATGATAAGACTTTTGACCCCGTAGCTAGATTAGAGGTTATATGTTGAGAAATATGTTTGGATAATTTTCAAGATCGTGATTTTAAATGTTGAATACTTAAAAATGTAACACATAATGTTATAAATGGTTAAAAGATGAATAAGTGAAGAAAAATGATATCGATCTCTCAGGTTAATGTACTTCGATTGATCGATGTACATAGATCACTCACATCAATCGATCTATGTAAGCCAGAGAAAAACCAAGACCTTACTATGAGCATCGATCTCTAAACTTGATATAAATCGATCGATCAGCATACATCAGACCCTCACTTAGATCGATTGATATAAGTTAGAGACAAACTCTGAAACTCACTATGAGACATCGATCTCTCAAGCAGAGACTTTTTGATCGATCGATGTCTATGGTTTTTAGAAATATTTTTCTAAAATGTGATAAAATGTTGTTTTCATTTTTACATGATTTGTCTATGTTTATCATATTGCTATTATGTGTATTTTATGATTATAAATGTCTTGTGACAGATGTGCCTTGGAAGTTTCTATAACTTACCAAAAAGGACCAAATTAGTATTTTGAGTTTGTGTAGGTACTTGGCATGGTAAAAATGTTTCAAAGACACATTCAGTTCTTATTTATCATCACAAAGGTGTTATTATATCTATTTCTAACATTCGGGCTCATTGCTGGAGTTTTCTCTCACCAGGGGTATTTTGGTCATTTTACCTCCGAGGGCAGTTTCGGTATTTTTACTCAAGGAATTTCTTGAGCATCTTATTATATTTATTCTGGAGTTTATTTATTATATTCTTGAATATTATTTGGTGGTTTTCTATTATATTCTCTCATTTGATGATTTTATCGATGGTAGCGGATATGTGACGGTATTCGATGTCACATTCTATTTTTTTTGAAGTCCTTCTTAAATGTGTAATTGGAGAGTCTTATTCATCATCTTGCAGAGATTTTAAAGGTGTTAAATGTGTGAAATTCATCACAACATACAAGGAGAAATTGTGGGAATTATGGTATTATATGTTGACATAATCTTGTCAACTATTATTTATTGATTTCTCTTCCAAAAATCTGAGTTCATATGCATATATACAGCCTCAAAAACGTGTATATACAGGTGAAAATGATGGTGTATTCATTTTAGCACTTTATGCCAAATGGATCAATCAAATACAAGCTAGTTGGCAAAGTTGACAACTTGGAAAATTTTGAATAAGGCTGTTTTTGGTAGATTTTTTGAGTCAAATGGCAGCCCTCACATGCCCTATTCTCATGGAAAGGAGTTGACGGATTTTTGTGGCATATTCCTTCCTATTATCTTCATTTTGTAAAGGATAAATCAAGACATTTCCATAGTGGAAAATTCGGCCATGCTGAGTTTTTAAGGTGGACCAATCATTCTTCTTTATGTTGCCAAGTGTTCAAGATGATTATGTGGTCAATCAATGGTGTGAAGACAACTAAGACTTGATGATAAAGATGGTGACACATATGCATTCTTATCTTCAAGGCTCATTTCACACTATAAATAGGAGGCAAAGGTGAAGAAGAAGAACACACACTTGAAAGCTAAAGTTGAAGCTCATTGTCTTGCTATCTTCTTCTCTTCATTCTTGTTTCATTATTTGTATAGCTAAGGTGTTCTTGTGATATTAGTTGAGTAGCTACACTCCTCTTGTGTCTCATTTGTAAGATTGGTTAGCTAAATTTATAAGGCTACACCAATACATGGTAAAGGTGTTGCAACCAAGAGTTGCATAGAGTTGTTCATCCAAGTCTTGAATAGAGTTGGTGTTTAACCCAAAGATCAAGCTTGGTTCTTGTTGTATTTGTGTTCATACCATAGTGAAATCCAAGGAAAGGTATTCTTTAGGACTGGAGTAGGTCAAATTTGTTGGACCGTGCACCTGCAGTAAACACCACTAGAGGGGGTGAATAGTGGTTAGCGGAAATTACACTACTACCCTTGGTTAAAATCACCTTTGAAAACAGAATCTGAGACCTCCTCAGATTGAATACCTATTTTTAAAAAAATTCCAAACTCAATGTACACAACTCCAAAAATTATGAAAATTTCCAGAAATTAACTTTAATGTCTTTACTAGACTCCGTCCAAAAATGGGACAAAAATGAGATCATTTGATGCTTCAGCCAAATAAAACAATTCAGATGGTCAATCTTGACAGAATTGGACAGAATAGTGCTGAATTTTGTAAACGTGTTTCGCTTTGAAAACTCAACCAAAAAACATGATCTTTATATCAAAACACTCCTTAGGATGTCTAGTTTATGTTTTCAAAAGGCCCTGACCTTAAACAATTCTTGATAAAAACAGAATTCAAGTTTTCTTGAAACTAGTCAGGTTGCAGCTAGATTGGAGCAGTTATATTGCAACGACTGAAAGGCTAACTTTCCTTTTCTCAAATCAAGTGATTCTTGTTGAAATGAAAGGCAACATTCTGAAGTATAGCTCCACAAAAAATCACGAATTTTGAAAGTGTTTTGCTATTTTTCGAAATGTGTAAAATTGTGTGAAATCTGCAGTAAAAACGGGTAGGAAAACAGAAAAGTGAAAAGAAGACAAGAACACCAAAGATTTATCCTGGTTCAGTCAGTGTGACCTACTCCAGTCTCAAAGAACACATTTTCTTGAATTTTACTATGAAATGAACACAAATACAACAAGAACCAAGCTTGATCCTTGGGCTAAACACCAACCCTATTCAAGACTTGGATGAACACCTCTATACAACTCTTGGTTGCAACACCTCTATCACCTATTAATGTAGCCTTACAGATTTGGCTAATCAATCTTAAAAATGAGACACAAGAAGGCGTGTGTAATGTAGCTCAACAACAACAAGAAATGAAACACCTTAGCTACAAAAGACAGAATCAAGAAGAAAGAATAGCAAGAATGATCTTCAAGTTTGTTTGAAAATTGTGTGTTCTTCTTCTTCAACTTCGCCTTATATTTATGTGTACCATTTGAAAATTCCAAGTTGGCAATTTTGCCAAGTAGCTTGTTTTTTGTTGGTCCACTTGTACACATGTAAAAAATGAATACACCACCTTTGCCACATATTTTTGAGCGTTTTGGGCAACATAATTGTTTACAAACTTAGATTTATTGAAGAGAAATAAGTTGATAAAGTTGACAAGACTTTGTCAACATATAGTTCAAAATTCCACATTTTTCTCCTTGCAAGTTGTGGTGAATTTTGTGCCAATAATGCCCTTAGAATCTTTGCAAAATGATGAAAAATAAACCCCAATAACATATATAAGAATATCTCCAAGAATAGAAAAGAATGTGACATCAAAATCTGTCATATATCCTGCTACCCTCGATAATATCATCAAATGAGAGAATAAGGTAGAAAACCACCAAATAATCTTCAAGACACCATAAATAAACTCCAGAATGAAGATAATAAGATACTCAAGAGATTCCTTGAGTAAAATGACAAAATTTCCTTTGTGGTGTAAAATGACCAAAATGCCCCTAGTGAGAGAAAACTCCAGAAATGACTCTGATGGTCAGAAATAGATATAATAACACCTTTGTGATGATAAACAAGAAATAATGAGGTCCTTTTATGACTTTCTCCGTATCATGTACCTACAAGAACTCAAAATACCACTTTTGCTCTTTTTGGTAAGTTGTAGAAACTTCCGGGCACATTAGTGACAAAACACTATTATTATCATCAAAAACAAGTAATAAAATCACAATATACATATATGAAATATATGTAAATGAAAACAATCATTTTATCACTTTTTAGAAAAATTTCTCCAAAAACATTGGACGTCGATCGATCTCGGTCTCAATTTTAGAGACTGCTGTATAGATAGACCGATCGATGTACCTCTGGTTGAGAGATCGATGTCTTTCAGTGAGTTTGAGTTTTTGATTCTGTGTGACATCTATTGATAGATGTAGATATCTATGTACATCGATCTCTGACTGAGAGATCTATGTATACATCGATCTCTGGCTGAGAGATCTATGTAGAGATAGGTGTCACTTTTTCATTTGTTTCAACTTTATTTCAACGTTGTGACCTTTTTATGTATTCAACACTTAAAATCATGACTTTGAAAATTATCCAAATATATTTCTCAACATTCTCCCCCTTTTGGATGATTTTCAAAATAACTCATCATGATTTTAATGTCAAAACTCTTTATCAATTGTTTATCACATATCTACCAATTTTATACCAATTGAATTTGAATTGTTTTGAGTACCTCACCAATTCTATATCGTTTGTTTTCAAACTTTCAAAACTCATGTTTTTAACATATATGCTCATCTGCTCTCCCTCAACTTATACTCTCCCCCTTAACCTATGCTTCAAGCCAATTTAACACCAATTAAAACTTATACCAATTGAACTTAACATATTATTCAACTCAAATCATGACTTAACAACTAAAATCATGTTCTTATTCTATCTCTCTTTTATTTTTGCAAATCATGCAAAAGATAGAATTATACGATTGTATCGTAGGTTATTATACCTAACTTGGCTCGTAAAGTTTCAAAAGCAGCTTGATTAAGAGGTTTGGTGAAGATGTCAGCTACTTGATGATCAGTTCTTATATGATTTATGGCTATATCCTCATTTTGAACATGGTCATAGAGAAAATAATATCTTACCTCAATGTGTTTGGCCTTACAATGAAGTACCAGATTTCGAGAAAGATTAATTACACTTGTGCTATTGTAGAAAATTGGAATCTTATTCATTTCAATGCCAAAATCACTAAGTTGTTGTTTGAGTCAAAGTATATGGGTAGTGCATAGACTAGAGGCATATACTTTGCTTCGGTGGTAGAGAGTGCTACACTAGCTTGCTTTTTAGAAAAACAAGAGATCAAGTTGGTTCCTATGAATTTACATGTACTGCTAGTGGATTTTCTATCTAACTTGCAACCACCATAATGAGCATCACTATAAGCATAAAGTTCCAACATAGCGTTTCAATCGTACCAAAGTCCTAAGTGAGATATGTGTTTAAGATATCTGAATATCCTTTTCACCGCATTATAATGTGAGACTTTAGGACAAGATTGAAACCTAGCACACATACACATACTAACATAATATCAGGTCTTGACATGGTTAAATATAACAGTGATTCAATCATAGACGTATAAAGTGTGTCATCAAAAGGTTTACCATTTTCATCCTTATCTAGTTTGGTGCTGACACTCATAGGGTTAGGTGTTGTAGCGCCCCATCCAAGTAAATAGACTCGGCACGACTCACCCGCCGTACTCTTCTAGAAGGAGTACCAAGCGTCGTCATCAAATATATACATAAAGGATACATGTGGATGGATAGATCAACGGAACCCAATAAACACTACATAACCGTTTTGTACAATCGACAGCGTCATACGATACAAACAGTACACAAGTTCAGAATTTCCCAAAAGATTAAGTCCATCATGCAAAATACATAATACTGAAGTGCACAGCACAGTCTACGATCTAAAAACTCCTGCACATGGATAGGGATGGTCAAGGTTCGCTCTCCTCAGCAATGTACTCGACCTCAAAGGTTTGGTCTTCTGAAAAATAATATAATAACAACGGTCAGACGATATAATTTCGCCTGGCAAGTAAACTACTCGGATCCCCTACGCGGATCAAACAGGCAGTGAACAGGCAGTGGTAGTAAAATGTTTTTAACAGAAAATAATACCTGTCTTTTCACAATTAGATACGTCAAGCATAATGACAACAATGTACATAACAACAATGAATAATAGCAATTGAACACATAGCATAGCTAAAAAGATATCTAGTATATCTAGATCCTCTGATGACTTGTTCTATGATCCCCTTGCCCTATACGTTATCACCTTAGAATCTACTCATCAAACTTAATTCTATCATACTATTGAAGGTTTGATAGTGCATACATAAGTCTGTGATATATTAAATTCGCTAAATTAAACAAATCGTTCTTTAATACTAAACAAGTAATGTAATACCAAAACTTTGATTTACATTCTTTCATACTTACGTGATGACCATTGAAATGTAATAACAATATCTAGCGACATCCGGAATGATTCTCCGTAAAGGTACTGAAACGATGATCCGTACATCAATCTGAATAGGTAGCTTTACATTGACTCGTAGGCCATGAACCCAAGCTCTTCACAAGGTATTTAAGGCTCGTACGACGTTGGTGAACCCAAGCTCTTCACAAGGTATTCACCTGATACCCAACATACATATGTCACTTTAGAAACTTCCGTCTCGTAGATACTGTTCATTACATTTTCCTTCTTTTCTTACGTGTCATAAAAAAGGTCATAAACATACTGTGAAACGTTATCTTTTCTTAAAAACATATGTTTGTTTTGACCTTTTGAAAAGTCTCATTATCGTAAAACATACTTGCCTTTTTGCAAAAACATAAGAAGTGTTCAACGGATTTACTTTCGCATATGTCGTTAAAATTCCGTTTTCGCAAAGTTACATTTTCTCGGTTGTCTGGTCTGCTTAGAGTTTCCGTTCGGCTTTCAAAAATCGCAAACTTATAGCTACATCCTATACTTACGTCATTCATACCTTAATTTCAAGAATGATTCCATTTTCTACTTTTGTCATGGCCGAATATAAGGCCTTTAAAAACAGTCCGTTTTTTCATTAATAATGTAAGACAACTCCGAGTTGAACTTAATTCTTGTAACTCCTATAAACAACCCATTCTGAGGTCCATGAAGCTACAATCATCACCTAAATAAAAACTTACACATCATATAACATGAGAAGTATGAGCATAGAACTTTATACTACAAAGATTACATATCGTGTATATATATGTGTATACACACATAATGTATATTATTCATAGCATACTCAATTAATTATCAAATGCTCCAAGCAATCTTATGAAAAATGAATTTTTCATCCTTAGGAGGGATGAAAACCATGGGGTAGTACACCCCCCCTCTCAACCAAAAATTACAACTCCAACATACACAATAAAGCTCGTAACACACTTATGATAATTATTCTTTTAGCTAGACTTTATTTTATTTAACTTCTTTGGTGTAGATGAAAATATACATACTGAAGACTTGGTTAACATACCATCCATGTGCTATATATCATTCAAGACAAGGCTTTAAAATACATAGAATTATAAGAATATTCATGGAATGAGTATGGCACTAATGTATACCTTTTATAGCTTCAAATAACATATTTGAACACATAATATCATAAGCTTTTAGCCCAAAATAGGGGAATAAAACAGCCCCTAATTTTTGGCCTAATATACACAAAGGAAATAAAATAGCCATCTTGAAGAAAACATATCAAACAAGTTCTTGAGATATGTGAAAATGTGATGCCTCACATAACCATACCTAAGAACACAAATACATAGAAATAATGTGAGATGGCCATTAAATGTATATACATACAAGAAAATAGTTGTTTCATAATTTTATAATCACCAAATCTTTATTTTGTTTAAGAGGCCTGCTTTAATTCTTATTTTCATATGCATGTCTCTATTAATTTCACTCCACATATAATCAACCATAATATTCCTACATCACATATCAAAGACATATACCTATTCAAAAATAGTCTATTTGCATGTCTAAGAAAACATTTTGAAGCTAAGCTTATTTGATCCATTTTTCTATCAACATAATACTAAAAAGTTCACAAGTAAACATAGTTGATCCAAATAGATTAACTTGCCTCTAGATCTTGATTTTTCTTGAAGAATATATTAAGAGTCATCCCTCTTAGCTTGTGTAGGGGCTTGATGAATGAAAGTGTGCCTCCTCCTATCTTTGGAGGTACACAGCCGAACCATGGAAGGAAGGGGAGGGAAATTTTAGTACATGCATGTATGTTATAGAGATAGTAAGGTGAAAAATCTAAAAAAAATCTTACCTTAGAGGTGTGGTTACACATTGGATGGTCTTAGGGACTTGAATTGATCTTGGATTTCGAAGCAAAGTTCCTCACGACCCTCCTAAGAGTGCACGGTTTTGAGGGTTAAAAAAACAAAGACATACTTTCTTGAAGATTAAATGCATGAAGAACACATGCATTATCATACCTTGGATGTGAGCAATTGAGCTTGGACTTAAGATTATTGTATACACCAAAAGAGGTATACGGGTTTTACTAGTGGGGGAGAAGAGACAAGGAGCTTCCTTACTTCTCCCAACTTAGAGTGGAATAAAGAGGTTTTTGGACTACACCTTGAGATTTCTCTAGTTTGATGGTGGTTTAGAAGGAACAATTGCTTGACTCTTGCCTTGCCTTTATGGCCGAAATTTCTAGAGAGGAAGAGGAAGGAGGAATGATGGCTAGTAGCTTGGAAGATGGGAATGGGAAGGCTTTTTGAAAAGCTCAAGGTAATGCATGTAATGCATTTTACTTTTGGAAGACCTTTTGCAAGCTTTTTCCTTTCTTGTGTAGGTGAAGAGATAATGTAAGACAACTATTGTCTTACTAGAGGAGTGGGCGGTTGGGGGTATTTGTAAGGGCATTGTGGTCCTTTTGTTCCACACTAATTTTAATTGTGTAAATTGTTATAATTTGAGGTAACATGTTGCGACTCTATTGGGTCATATCTAGTTGTTTATAAAATAAATTCTTAACTACTTTAATCACATATATACAATATGTACAAGTAAACACGACATGTTAAGTCGAGCAAACATTACGACGTTGGGTTGTAATATTCCCCCTTTTTAATATAAAGTTTTGTCCTCGAAACTGACGTACCTCAATCGAAGAGTTGAGAAAACTGCTTGCGCATCATTTGTTCTATCTCCCATGTTGCTTCACGTTCAGAGTGATGGCTCCACTAGATCTTCACGAACGGGATCAAACGCTTTCTCAACACTTGTTCTTTTCTATCAACAATCTTTACCGGAACTTCTTCGTATGAAGTATCATGCTGAATCTCCACGGTTTGTGGGTCTAGAATGTGGCTCGGGTCTACTACGTATCGTCGAACCTGGGACACATAGAATACATCATGCATCTAAGACAATGCAGGAGGTAACGCTAATCGATACGCAACCGTTCCCACTTTGTCCAATATCTCAAATGGTCCAATATACTGCGGACTTAATTTCTCTTTAACGCCAAATCTCATGACCCTCTTAAATGGCGAAACTTTCAAATACGCTTTCTTACCGACTTCAAACTTGGGAGGGCGCCTTTCTGCATCTGCCCACGACTTCTGCGATCTTGTGCTGCTTTTAATTTGTCTTTGATCACTTTTACCTTTTCAACCGTTTGGTCCACTAACTCTAGTCCAGTAAGGGTCTTCTCTCCCACTTCATCCCAATACAATGGAGATCTACATTTTCGCCCGTAAAGTGCTTTCAATGGTGCCATGCCAATCGAACGATGATAACTATTATTATATGAGAATTCCATTATTTTGACTGTTTTATCGCATCTACCCCGAAAATCAATGGCACAAGCGCGAAGCATATCCTCCAAGGTCTGTATGGTACGCTTAGATTGATCGTTGGTCTGCTAATGGAAGGCGGTGCTTATTTTAATTTCAGTGCCCATGGCTCGTTGAAAAGCCTGCCAAAATCTTGCAGTAAACCATGGGTCACGATCGTAGACAATACTGATAGGAGTCCATGTAAGCATACAATGCTGTCTATGTACATATGGACTAACTTTTCCAACTGGGCTTTAATTGGCATCAGCAGAAAATGTGCGGATTTGGTGAGACGATCAACAATCACTCAAATGGTATCATTACGGCTCCGAGTCTTAGGAAGGTCTATGACGAAGTCCATGGTGATATGGTCCCATTTCCATTCTTGAATTTCTAATGGTTGTAACAATCCAGCAGGACGTTGATGTTCAGTCTTAACCTGTTAACACGCTAGACATTGTTCAACGAAATCAGCAATTTGATGCTTCATTCTATTCCACCAATAATTTTGTTTCAGGTCCTGGTACATTTTGGTAGCCCCCGGATGGATGGACAATCTCGAGTTATAAGCCTCCTTCATAACTTCTTTCTTTAAGTCATCACTATCAGGCACACAAAGTCGGCTCCGGAACCATATACTACCATCATCATGCATCTGAAAGTCTTTATCTGTTCCCTTCTTCAGCTTGCCAGAAATCTTAATCAACTCACCATCGTTTTTCTGTGCCTCTTTGATTCGATCAATCAGAGAAGGCGTGATCATGAGGGTTGCCAGCACATTGGCAGTGGATTCAACCATATCCAATTCGAACTCTGCCATATCCCTTTCCAGAGGGGTCTGTTGTGCATGACTGGATTTTCGACTTAAAGCATCCGCTACTCGGTTTGCCTTGCCCGGATGATAGCGTATCTCTAAGTCATAATCCTTAATCAATTCTAACCACCTGCATTGTCTCATGTTTAGCTCCTTCTGTGTGAAAAGGTATTTCAAACTCTTGTGATCAGTGTATATCTTGCATCTCTCGCCATAAAGATAATGTCTCCAAATTTTTAGTGCAAATACAACACCAGCAAGTTCTAAATCGTGCACTGGATAGTTCTGCTCGTAGAGTTTTTGTTAGTGTATGTGCCATGAGCCATGATTTGGATGTTTTATGTTATACATTTATTATTAATAAAGAGGTTTTATTATCATTATTGATTGGTTAGTATGTTACACAATTATGATATATGTCCCTGATTAATTATTGTTATAGAGATAAAATAATTTATAACCAGTATGAGTATTGATTTGATAATCATAAGATGATTATGTGTATGATGATACAAATCAATTTCATAGATACTTGTTAGAGAACAGTGTATTGGATAGACCCATCATGAGATTACTACATGGATTAGCGTCATAAGTAAATCTCATGATAGTCATGTTTTAATCCTTAGACTTGAGATTGTCATAGTTTCCAACATAAGGACTATTATATTTTGACATGATCAAACGCTATCCGTAACTGGATAATAATAAATGTCATGATTGAATATGAGAGAAATTATGTAGAGGATATTGAACAATCAAGATAGAATTTGTCCCTCTCTTTTGAGAGAGATATCTTTGGGCTCCTCGATTAGTGAGACTGTGAAATGCATGGCCGTGCTCAAATGACTTGATAGTGTGATAAAAGTCATTTGTTTAATCAGTCTACTTAGAGATCGAGTAATCATATGTTTGAACAATATAAGTATGACGCTGACCATGACTTATGTTCAAACTAGATATCGTGTGACAAAGGGATTAATGCATGTACTATTATTAGTCTAGTTGGACTTTACACGTATTAATTGGGTAGTCGTAATGTCTTGCTAGAGACCAATTACGACTTGTTGGTTAAATGGAGATTTAACTGAATGCCAATTAATATGGGCCTATCGTGTCACACACAAGAATGTGTATGGGCTGATATTAATAATATTAATAATATTAATATTAGATATTAATTATTATTATTATCGCTTTTTTGTGGTGATTATATACATATATATATGTATTGTCGGATAATAACGAGAGAATCTATATTTGATATGGATTTTGAATATCCTAATAGAATTCATATTTGATATGGATTTTGATTGGTATCAACTGATCCGATTAGGACTCGGATTTTGATGTCTGTATATGTGTATATATATTTGTGTATCTCGTATATAGAGACACACGAAAAACACACAAAAACAACAGAAAAACCCTAGAGCCGTTTTTGGAGAAAAGCGAGTTCTCTCAGCAGCGCCGTTCAAGAGCTAGCACTCCGGGCGGAAGCATTCGTGTGGATACCAACAGAGGATGATTGTACCATCGCACCTCCTACGTTCGCACCTCCTACGTCTGCAGATTTCGAATCTACAGAGGTAAAGTTTTTTTGATTCCTTTCATCAAATTAAATGAACAACATGGATCCTTGGTAGGAAATCGGAGATCAAGTTTTTGTTTATCTGCTGCGCGTTTTGTGATGATCTTGTCGGATATCCTAACAGTTTTAACTGTCGAGAGGCAAAGGCAATCACCTGACCACTCTGCATTCGAACACATCTTAAACCATTCTTAGAGGCATCTCTATAGACCACAAATCCTTCTCCTGATACAGGATGAGCAAGTACTGGTGCCGAGGTCAACCTCTTTTTCAACTTGTTAAAACTCTGCTCACATTCTGCTGTCCATTCGAACTTGGTCTTCTTTTGCGTCAGCCGAGTCAGAGGAACAACAATGCGGGAAAACCCTTCGATAAATTTCCGATAATATCTGGCTAACCCAAGGAAGCTCCGAACTTCCATCACGTTTGTGGGTTGAGGCCATTCTGTAATAGCTTCCACCTTTTAGGATCCATGAAAATACCCGCTTTAGAAATGATATGCCCTAGAAATGCCACACTACGGAGACAGAATTCACATTTACTGAATTTTGCATACAACTTCTTTTCTTGAAGTATGCTCAGAACTATCCGTAAGTGCTCTGCATGAGAGTCTTCATCCGGAGAGTAGATCAGAATGTCATCAATAAATACCACAATGAACTTGTCCAGCTGCTTTCGAAACACCGAGTTCTTCAAATCCATAAAGGCAGCAGGGGTGTTGGTCAACCCAAATGGTATTACCAAGAATTCATAATGACCATATCGAGTACGAAACGCGGTTTTTGCAACATCATCATCTTTGATCCGCAGTTGATGATATCCGGAGCGAAGATCGATCTTGCTAAACACTTTGGCACCCTGTTGAAACGTCACTTTAGTTACGTTGACTATATTAGAGAACAAAAACACTAAGCATGTAGTTAATATCCTTACCTTTAATTGATCAAACAAGTCATCAATTCATGGGGGCGGGTATTTATTCTTGATCGTGATTTTGTTCAACTCACGGTAATCAATACAGAGGCGCATGGTACCATCCTTCTTCTTGACAAAGAGTACTGGAGCACCCCATGGAGAAGCAGTGGGATGAATGAATTTCTTGTCAAGTAACTCGTGTAACTGCACCTTTAATTCCTTCAATTCGGCTGGGGCCATTCGATAGGGCGCTTTAGAGATAGGCTCAGCTCCCGGCATAACATTGATCTCAAATTCTACTTCACGCTCCAGAGGTAACCCGGGAAGGTCATCTGGAAAAACATCTGAAAAATCCTTTACCAATGGAATGCTATCAAGGGACTGTACCTCGGGCTCCTGGTCAGCACTTAGAGCATAGACAAGAAATCCCGTGTCTCCTTTTCTCAAGGCCCGCCAAGCTTGAGCTACTATCAAATAAGTCTTCTGTTGAACCTTCTTTACCTTTGGACTTTCCTGATATATAACTTCTTCTTGTAACGGTGTCTGAATAATAACCCTTTTAGCTCGACAATCAATCTGGGCATGATTGTCGAATAGCCAATCCATATCCAGAATAATGTCGAAGTCTCCCACTCGGGTCGGAATCAGATTAGCATCAAACTTTCGCCCTTCAAATTCTAGTTCGCAGTTCTTATAAAGCTAATGAGAAACAATAACTTGATCACCGGCAGCTTGGACACGGTAAGGCGCCTCTAGCCACTTGGGACTCCCACTTAGGTCTTGGCAAACCTCTTAGATACAAATGAGTGGCTTGCACCACTATCAAAAAGTACATTTGCAGGTATATTATTAACTAAATGGCACCTGAAGCAGTAGCAAAACAGGCATGGAGTTTCATACTAGTATATAACTATAAGGAAATAGGTTAAGGTTGCGTAAATTAAATGGTACCTATCACCATGTCGGGTGTGTCCTCCACCTCTGCGTCGGTTATAACGTGTACTCTGGCATTTGTTAATGGTCGGCCTTGTGTAGAGAAAAAGGAGTTTGAGTGATTAAAAATGCATGATATAAATAACGTGTACTAAAGAAATGCATGACACGTTTTATGACTTGACACGTTTTTGCATGAAACCTGCCTTATATAGTTCATATATAATGTTGTCATACTAACGAGCCATGAAGCTTTAAAGCTTACATTAAATGGCGAACATTTGTTGTGTTTGAACTATTTTCAAGTGCCACCATTAATGAACTAAACTAGTTCATTAAGTGAAGTACTTAGTTAAATAAACTAAGTAGTTCATTAAATGAAGCCATATTTGGAAAAGGTACAAAGACAACAAATTGAAGAATGAAAAGTTCTCTCCCACCTATGTCTACACGTTTATATATATTTTTTTTTAAAACGGAAGGATACCTTCCGACTTTTATTTATATATCATATCCCGCGTTAAAGGCCGAGGGTAGCCGTGAGTACAAGCGAAAATAAAAGAAAAAGAAACCAAATGATCAGTCATGGGACTGCTAAGCTATCTATATTTCAAAAGAACGATGGCTGTGCCGTCTAGTAACCATTGAGGACGGTGGAGGTGGTGGAAGATCCTTCCGAGACCTGCGTTTTTTCCGAGATAGTCCACCAAGAAGAGTCCCGCCCCTAGTCGATGTCCTGCAATCCAAATCATCGCCCGCAATGATCAAACTATCGCGTAGATCATCATATTCAGTCCCTTTACGGCGAGTATATGAGAGAGAAGCTTCATTGTCCGAACCTAGTGCCAAAGCCACTTCCTCTTCCTCTTCACGAAAGTGATCTTGATAGAATTGTTCAACTAAGGGATCATAAGCAGGCTGGCCATGGGCTGGCATTATCGCTAATGGAACCGGCAATTCAACTTGAATGGATTGAATTTGGACTTCCGGAGCCACTTCAGACGGTGAGGTCATCTCATGAGCATGCTGTATGGCCGTGTATGAAATCTCCAAGGGCGGAGATGGTGTAAGTGTATCTGTGTGCTGCGGATCCTGTTGCTTGTGAAACTCCAATGTAGGCGGCACTACCAGTACCAGACATAAATCTGCAGTCAACCTAGAGAAAATCTGCGATACAGATGGGTCAACAGTATGCACAGGGTGTTGCGGGGTGTCAGATGCTTCATCCAGTGTGTCTGGATCGCGTGATGGATCAACCGTCGATATGTCCTCTACTAAAGTGTCAGTTGGCAAATAATTGTCCGATACATGTCCAATATCGTGTGGCATGGTATCTGTAGGAAAGTCTGCTGCAGCACAAAACGCATCGTGTATGGCATTATCAGAAGAATGTTGCTCCAGTATAGAGATCGGTTCCCCTATGACAGGACCCCCTGCCTCCGGATCATTTGAGAGCGGCGATGGATCCTCCAATGAAGTGGGATGCTGTGCCTTCGGAACAGGTTGGTTGGGCTTTACTGGAGTCCATCTCGTCTTGGATGGACGAGATTTCGGGGGTGGAGGAGGTGGGGCGGAATACCAGTCTCACCTTTAGATGTGCAATCAGCATGTTTATGCCCCAGTCTACGACAGTCAGTACAGAAAAACGGCAAATCTTCATAAACAACAGACTGAAGAATTAAACGACCTTTAGCTTGTAGATAAATTTTTTGCGGCAACTCCTGTGATACATCAATCTCCACACATACACGAGCTACCGATGGACGTAAGCCTTTAGAGGTGGCTACGTCTAATTTAAGAGGCAAACCGATTGTGCGCACTATTTCGAACAAAGCTTCCTGCCTATGTAGGTGAATCGGCAATGCCGGTAGTGCAATCCAAACCGGCACAATTGGGACATCAGAGGAAGGATCAAAATCCACTGTCCATTTTGTGACCCTCATGTGACAACCAGAAATATGCCAAGAACGACGATAAAAACATCGCAAATAATCTGCTTCATTGGTAAAATTCAGCAATATATGCATTTGATCAATGAGAGTAATCCGAAGGTCGTGGTGAAAACCAATCTTTTCAAAAACATCGCGTATGACCTTTAGGGGGGGCGCCCATACCAAAATGTACCGACTAAAGAGTACCGAAAAGGGACAGCCAATGCATCAATTTCCGAATCAAGAAATGAAACCAGTGGAATACCTTTATAACGCGTTGCTGTCTTAGGAGAGATGGATATCGGTGTGGTTGATGATCCTGCGACCACTGCGGCGAATGAAGGCGCAGCAGTCATGGTTGTCGATGTTTTGAATTTGATTGCCGGTACGCCTTTGAATCGCTGAATAACTGCGGCGTAGGATCAAGATGGCTCCATGATCGAAATCGCATGGAGCCGGGAGAAGGCGAATTGAAAACCAGAAATGAAAATCAAGAAACACCAAGATGAACGAAATTGCGGCAGCGGCTGGCGCCGCCACTCAGTCGCCGTTTCGCCAGAGCTCCATCGCTTTTTATTGTTCTACACGTTTATATATATATATATATATATATATATATATATATATATATATATATATATATATATATATATATATATATATATATATATATATATATATATATATATATAGTTCTATGGCGGCTTTGGGCATGAGATCCACTTCTTTGCCTATAAAGTATCTGGGATCATACTTGCATAAGGGGATTAATAAAGCCAGGTATTGTTCGGCTTTACTCAATCATTTTGATGCTAAATTGTCTGCATGGTCGACTAATTTTTTATCCATGGCGGGAAGAATAATTCTCATCAAACATGTGCTGACCACTTTACCTACACATCTTATAGCCAGCTCCAGATTGCCTAAAGGTGTGATTAACATTTTAATCGGAAAATGGCTTCTTTTCTTTGGAAAGGGCGACATCACTGGCAGTCTTGGCCCTTTGTGTGTTGTTCGGTTGAAGTGGGTGGGCTGGGCATTCGCCATCTTTTACATGTCCAAAAAGCGTATGATTGTCAGCTGTGGTGGAAGTTCTTTCACTCTAATACATTATGGGCAGAATTTTTGTAGAGCCAAATACGGCCGACGATCCTCTATTTATTTGCATATCTATGATTCATCTATGTGGAAAAGAATTTGCAGCATACATGACTATATGGAGATACATACTTAGACAACTAAAGATATGCTTCATTGGCACCAGATGAAAATGGACAATTCTCAATACGCTCAGCTATTCATTAGTAGCTTCTCATGGCCATGCCCAGATTGAGACTCGTTACATTTGGTGGAAAGGTTCACATCCAGGTCAGAAGGTTTTCTTTGGCAGCTTTGGACACAATTCTTCCCACTGGTAAATAATCTTTGTTATTGGATGACATCATATCCATCGCAGTGTGTCTTTTGCCTCCAACATCATGACCACCAAGATCACATATTTCTGCATTGCTCAGCCATTCGGCCGCTTTGGGTGGATATGTCACTTACATTCTCTGGTCCAATGCCAATCTCTCACACAATTAAGGCTCATTTACTTCAATGGTGGCAAGTGTCCTCGCAACGTACGATGCAAGGCCAGCTCAAAGCAATAGTGCCGTCACTAGTAGCTTGGGAAATATGGAAAATGTATGCAGCTTGTCGATTTGGTGAGGAGCATTTCAACTATGACCGTTTGTACGCAAAGATAAAGGGCGCTGTATATACATGGTGTTCTTTAATAAACGGGAAAAAAATTGCTAAATCATTACCTCATTTTGTGGATCAACAATTCTCCCCAACATTACGAATGAAGAGAATGACAATAGTTCGCTGGCAACTCCCACCATCGGGCAAGTTGAAATTAAATGTAGATGCCATTGTAGGACAACGAATTGCCGCAGGTGGAGCAGTACTAAGAACGGATCAAGGCCATTTTTGTTCAGCCATCTGCTTTCCCCTACCTTTATTAAGACCACTATGGGCGGAGATTCAACACCATGACAATGGCACTGCTGTATTATGCACAACAATACGACAACATAGAGGTCGAGACGGATTTCCAATTGCTGATCACTCTACTGGCTGAAAACCGGCAGCTTACAGGTTCACTCGAATCGGATATCACATATGCAAAACTGTTTCTCAGTCTTAATCGTTCAACTATTCAATATTGTCCAAGAGAAGCAAATTCAGCAGCCCATAGGCTGGCAAGGTATGGTTATAGATCATCCGGCATGCAATTATACAGTTCAGTCCATGAGCTACCATGTGAAGTTCGTGGCACTCTAAACACAGACCTTCATCTGCCGGCCTTCAGAGCGTAACACATGCCAGCCATACATCCATGTCGTTGTCTGTGTTTTCGAGCACATGCAACCTTGATGCGTTTACTCTTCATTCATTTGCTTGCTATACACGTTCAAATCAACATTGAGATTCCATATTTTAATATCTGTTTGACGCTTACTTTTGTGCTTACTTTGGCATGGTGGATATCAATTATGAGGTCAACCACGAGCTTACCAACATTTATCAAGAGCGGCACAAGCATACTACCACCCAGTGGCAATCACCGCTACTCGTCGTCTTGGTTCACCTTGAACCAAGGCGACTTCGGTATGATCTGGGTTTCGTCAATTTTATTATCTTACTTTTCCATTGTGTTACTTCTAACTGCATTTTAAAATTCTTCTGAGGAACATGGTACACCTAAAGCAGCAACAATAGCTCACGGCATCTCGGCAACATCGGGCGAAAGGCACAAGGCATGGCACAGTAGCGAGATAAACTTCCACCAGATCTCAAATGTATTCATTTGTACATAAAATAGGTGTAATGCCCAGCCGTATAAATATGTACGCTTTTTCCTTCGCCAAGGTTTTATCCACAAGGTGGTTTTACTTGGCAAGGTTTTAATGCGGCATATCATATACGACTGGAGACTCGCCATCATTCGAGATTTGTTTCATTTATTTTCGTACTCTGATATTTTGTAATAAGGTTTTCCTCCGCCACAAGTGAGGCTTTCAATAAAACTATTTCCCATATATATATATATATATATATATATATATATATATATATGTATGTATGTGTATATATATATATATATATATATATATATATATATATATATATTCAGATTTTTAAAGACACTATACACATATATTCCAACGTACTACCGACACGTTATATATTTTAGGAACGTACGCTAACATCACACCGCTATATTTACCTCATATTTATGAGTATATTCAGGTCTTATATCATATGATATAAGTCATGGTGATGACAAAATTATTACGACACGTTACAATGTTCTAAACCAAAAATTGTCGTATCGGGTGAATACCGAAACTTTGCCAACGTGTCATGTACTTGCCATATATATATGGACAGACCCTACACTTCAAAAATCACCAGAAATTTTGTGGTCTAAATGTTATGTTCATCCATAAAATCATTCCATATTGGCACACACAAATCACCCCCAATTAAGGTCAAATTATGGAGATTTCGAATTCAACATTTTAAGCACATGAGGCGCCACTTACTTCAGCCATTAAAGCTGAATTTTCAAGTTATTCTATGTATATTATGTGTGACATAATATATATAACATGTGCAAAAAGTTTGAATTCAATCAGAGAAAAATCGCGTAATCGACGAAAGTCGAAAATTCGGTTTTCTACGAACACGAAACATGGAACTTTTTGGCATGAAATATAATATGCATCTAGACACTTTTTACATATTCTATACATTCTAAAGTGTTCTAGAAAAATCTAATAAGGGCTGATTGGAATATACCATATGTGTATAATTATTGTGCACTATTTTACAAAGTTTGCAAAAATAAAATTCAGCACATGTACAAGCTACATCACATGCCTAGATCAGCTTAGTGGAGCATATGTGGAGCTTAGTTGGCATCTTGATTGGCCAAGAATGAAGTATACAAGGTTGGTGATACAAAGGAGGGAGCTACACAAGGTAATGTTTCAAACTATGTCATATATATGACACATGCTGAAAATTCAGCATGTGTGAATTAGTAATGGCCGATTTTTCCAACCTTGTTGGTGACAAATTTGCTTCTTAATTATCAAGAGATTAATGTGTAGCAATATGGTAATATTTCAAAGTGTTGAGATGATTTACCACATGCTGAAAATTCAGCATGCTATACTTAAGGTGGGGCAATTTTATGGTCTTTATGATGACCAATTTGATTCCCAAATTAGTAGAGATTTTTATGTACTAAACGATGATTGATTTCTTCTCCATTTTCAAGGGATTATTGTAATACCAAAATGGCAATAATTTGAACATATCTTGAATAGTGCACATGCTGAAAATTTCAGCATGTGAGAAATGGTTGGCCGATTTCTTTAGGAAAATGGTGATGAATTGTCTTGCAAATTTTATGGAATTTATTATGTGACTTATGGAAACATTTTTATGACTAATTGGCACATGTTTTTAAGTGTAATTTTCAGATTTATACAGACATCAAATGATGACAACTTTCATCCACTCAATGAGTGCCAGTAAGCAAAGCTATAATGATCATCCAATGAGGAGTTGCCAAGTAAGCAAGTGAATGTCACAATGATGCAAGATATTCTTCCAAGGACTTAAAAGATAATTTTCAAGGGGAAGAACAAGACATAGGCGGGCGGCCACTTCTTGATAAAAAGGAAAGAAGGAGAGCAAACAAAACACAAAACAAGTCTTACATTTCTAAGAGCTAAAAACGTTGCCTACCACTCCTTCTTCTACACTTTCTTTCTTTCTTCTCTCTCTCAAAGCCTATTGTATTCATATTCATACATATTGAATAGGCTTCATATATACCACCATACATGCTATATTGTTGTAAAAGATTGATCAAGGTGTGATCAATCTTGCATTCGCTAGGTGGTGGTGTCCGTGATCATTGTAATCACTTACAAAGTTTGTAAAAGGTTGGAGTTGGTGTATAACTCCATCAACCTTGTGTGGTAAGTGTAGAGAAAAAGGGGTTTGAATGATTTCAAAATATGTGATTTAAATGAAAGACGTAAAACATGCATGATATACACAAAACGTGTGCATGATAGACATGTATGCATGATACATTGCTCATCACTTACCTTATTTAGCTCATATATAATGTTGCCGTACTAACGAGCCATGAAGAGTTAAAGATTACATCATATGGCAAACATTTGTTTTGTTTACACTATTTTTAGGTGCCACCATTAATGAACTAAACTAGTTCATTAAGTGAAGTACTTAGTTAATAAAACTAAGTAGTTCATTAAAGGAAGCCACATTTGGAAAAGGCACAAAGGCAACAAGGCTAAGGAAGGAAAGTCTTCTCCTCCTTCCCTCATTAATATATACACGCCATACACACATATAATATATATATATATATATATATATATATTCAGATTTTTTATAAAAGCACATACACATGTATTCCAACGTACTATCGACACGCTATATATTTTACGTACGTACGTTAAGGTCACACCAATATACTTAACTCATATTTATGAGTATATTCAGGTCTTATATCATATGATATGAGACATGGTGATGACAAATTAAATACGACACGTTAAAAGGTTCTAAACCGAAAATTGTCGTATCGGGCGAATACCGAAACTTCGCCAACGTGTCAGTACTTGCCATAAATAGATGGCCAGCCCCTACACCACAAAAATCATCATAAATTTCGTGCATATGGCAATGTTTTCAGCCAAAAATTCTTTCCATGTTGGCACACACAAATCACCCCACATTAAGGCAAAAATGTGAAGATTCCAATTTTAATTTTGTCACATGTTAATGGCACCACTTTAGACCAGCCAAGTGCTGAGATTTAAAGTATATATTATATATATTATGTGTAACATAATATATATAACATGTGCAAGAAGTTGGAATTTAATTAGAGAAAAATCGGGTAATCAATAAATATCGAAAATTCGGTTTTCTACGTACACAACACATGGAATATTTGTGGCACATCATATGACACGTATCTAGACACTTTTTACATATGTTATGCATCTTAAAGTGTTCTAGAAAATTAAATTAAGGGCTGATTGGAATATAACATGTGTGTATTATTAAATGTGCACTATTTTACACAGTTAGCAAAAATAATTTTCAGCACATGTATATACATTATACACGCATATCACAGCTGAGGTGGAGCTTATTTTGAGCCTTGTTGGCATATTGATTGGTCAAGAATCAATCATACAATGTTGGTGAATTAAAGAGAGAAGCTACAAATGGTAAGATTTCAAACTTTGTCTCATTTGAAACACATGCTGAAAATTTCAGCATGTTGAACTAAGGATAGCCGAATTTTATCAAGTAAATGAGGTATATTTTGTGTCTTGAATTATGTGATTGATTGGAAGAAGAAATGGAAGCAATTTGAATATTTTTCAAAGTCATAAAGTGTGATATTTTATATATCACACATGCTGAAAATTTTTCAGCATGTGTGTGGTATGTCTTGGCCGAATGGATGGTCATAAAGGTGTCCAAATACATTTCTAATGTGATAATGATATTTTCCATCAATTGGTGATTCATTGTAATTAGAAAAATCATAAGAAAAATGGAATTATTTTGAACTTTAACTCCATGTATCACATGCTGAAAATTCAGCATGGTAAATATTCATCATGGCCGATTTTTTGCTTAGTAAGGAAGAAATTTTGTCTTGCAATTTATGTGAAAATCTTATGGATTATGGAAATTATTTTATGTTTATTTTGGCACATGTTTTGAGTGATATATTCAGATTTTCCAAGTCATCAAATGATGACAACATTCAACCTATCATGAAGTGCCAAGTAAGCAAAGCTTAAGTGATCATCCAATGAGAAGGTGACAAGTAAGCAAGACCATGTCACAATGATGTCTTCCTAAGGACTTAGAAGATAATTTTCAAGAGGGGGAGGATACCTATAGGGGACGGCTATATGGAAATAAAAGGAAAGAAGAAGAGCAAAAACAAGACAAGCACAAGCATTGCAAAAAAGTGATCAAAAACGCTAGCCTCTCTTCTTCTACTCTATCTTTCTTTCTTCTTGTTGAAAGCCTATTGTATTCGTATTTTCAATCTTTAATAGGCTTTTTATAGACCACCACATATTCCATATCTTTGTAAAAGATTGATCAAGGTGTGATCAATCTTCATTCTTGCGAGGTGGTGGTGTTCGTGCGAATTGTATTCGTCGTACAAGGTTTGTAAAGGGTTGGAGTTGGTGTGTAACTCCATCAACCCTATGGTAAGGTGTATTGCGTGTGTGTGACTAGTGTGAATCAAGGAAGGAGTTCCTTGAAGACTGGAGTAGGTTGTTTATAACCAAACCAGTATAAAATTCTTGGTGCCATTTACTTTTAGCATTTACTTTCTGTTACTGCACAGTTTACTCTTTTTGTTGGCGTTCGTAAAAATAGTAAACGACTTTAAAAAATCACGAAAATTTCCAGAAACATAGCCACACGTTCTAGGGTTAATTTGGCACAAGTTTCAACCCTTTTGGATAAGTATAAGTCGATCAAACATCAAAAGTTCTGAGACTAGTGCAGTCTGATTTTCGGACTTGCAAAGGTTGAGACTTTGATTGTAATTGACCTATTTCCCAAAACAATTTTGCAAAACTTTTTCAACCCACTTAAATATAGTATATAAGGAGTTAGTGGTTAAATTTTCAGAGCATTTGGACTTACACACAAATAGGAATAAATTTTTCAAAACCGTCTACCGTTTCTGGCAGATTCGCACAATCTGATCACCAACGGTTTTTGAAGGGGTTAAAGGTTGAATTTTAATTTGAAATTTTTAGGAGACCCTCATAACATCTGAGGGTAAGTTCTCTCAAAATTTCAGAATTTTTGGAGATCTATAACCTGGTTTTAAAAATGTTTTAAAACTGATCCTGAAAACAGAATCTGTTTTCAGAAGTTGAGTTGTTTAGTTTTAAACAAATTTTAAAAACCACACTTTCCGCACCACCTATTCAACCCCCACCTGCTAGTGGTGCCTTGAAGATCGTACAAGTGGTATCAGAGCGCAGGAACACTCACTTCAAAGAATCCAACGATTCAGTGAGATGGCAACCACAAATCTCAAAACCGAGCAAGAAGGTATGTCGAGCCAAAGGCCTCCACTTTTTGACGGTGAGTCGTTTATTCAGTGGAAACTTAGGATGAAGCTTTTTCTTATGGCTATAGACATAGATCTTTGGTCAATAATAGAAGATGGTCCTTTTGTCCCATCTAAGTTATCTACCGTAGACGGAGTCACATTAGAAGTCGTTAAATCTAGACAAGAATATACGAGTGATGATAAAAAGAAACTTAGTATGAATGCTAGGGCTATGCAATTGCTCCTAAACGGATTAAGTAAATGTGAGTCTAGTTATGTCTCAAACTGTTCGAGTGCACAAGAAATGTGGAGGATACTAGAAATGAAACACGAAGGCACAAGTCAAGTAAAAGAGTCAAAAATAAACATGCTTATGTCCACACTTGAGTCGTTTAAATTATTGCCTAATGAGTCTATTGTTGATATGGATCTTCGTTTGACTAACATCTACAACTCTCTTGAGTCTCTTGGTAAAGCTTTTACCACGCAGGAAAAGGTACAGAAAGTCCTACGAAGCCTTCCATTCGAATGGGAACCTAAAGTGACCGCAATAGAAGAAAGCAAGGAAACTAAGTCAATAAAGATGGAAGAATCAATCGGATCACTTAAGGTCTATGAGAATAAACTCACCATACGGAAATCGGAATCATCTAAACAAGGTAAAGCTATTGCTTTTAAATCAAATGAATACGTCTCTTCTCCTTCCGATCACGTAGATGATAGTGATTCTGAATCGGATAACGATGACCTAATTCTATTGGCTAAAGGCTTAAGAAAATTTATGAGAAGGTCATTCAGAAATAAAAATAACAGTACTACAACCAAGAGAAATAAGAACAAGTCAAATGATAAAGATGTTAAATGTTATGAATGTGGCAAACTCTGACACTTATCATATGACTGCCCCAATAAAGAAAAGCAAATAACTAAATACCCTGACAAGGAGCGGAACAAAAATAGACTCGTCTCAGAACCCAAGCAAAGGAAACGTGCTCTAAAGGCCTCCACCTAGAGTGATTCATCGGATTCTGAAATTGAGACCGAAGAGGAGACTGCACAAGTATGCTTTGCATCCAAAGCATCTAATGAGGTATCATCTGATTCTGACTCTGACTATGAACCTTCTTATGATGATCTTTTTAGTCAGTATTTAGAATTGCATAAATTCACTAAGACTCTCGCTAAGGAAAAGAAGCGATTAATTGAAGACAAGAAACTTTTAGAATCTTCTAACGAGAATCTTGTCGCTCAATTAAGCGATTCCAAGAAAGAGTCATCATGTGTCATTACTGCATTAAAGACAGAGATTTCATCATTGACCACTCAAAATAATGAAATGAAATCCGAGATTTCAAGTTTGAAATCAAGGAATACAGACTTAGAGAAGATGATGAAACAGTTTGATACGGGATCCAACATGCTGCATCGCATTATATTATCACAAAAGCATGACAGTGACAAAACAGATTTGGGATACGTTGATACTAATGAAGTATCAACCAAACCAACTAAGTTTGTGGTGTCTAAGAAAGTAGACACTCCAAAGCCCCAAGTGGCGTCTAAGATGACGCAAAAACCGTCACTTCCCTTATCACCTCCCACTACATCTTCATATCACGTGAAATACAATTTTGTACCATATAGATATGAAAAGAAAAGAGTGATGCATACACGGCATTCGTTTCATCCATGCACTACGGACACACACACAAGGACATATCAAAAACGTCCTTCATACAATGAGTATAGAGGAGTCCTTGGACAAAGGCCCAAAATGCATTCACCACATGTCTACTATATCGCACCTTCATCTACATTCTTGCCATTTGATAGACCGAGAAGGATCACCCAAGTATGGGTACCGAAAGATACTTTTACCAAGAGATGATTAACTAACTCGAAAGGACCCATAGTTAAAAGGGTACCTAAGTCATTCTTACACATTGCAGGGAACCCACACATCAAAAGAAACAACTATAAAGTGGTTCCTTGACAATGGATGCTCGAGGCACATGACGGGTGACCCGAGCTTGTTCACCAAATTTAAGAAGGTCACAAAAGGCGGATCCGTGACCTTTGGAGACAACAACAAAGGCAAGATCATCGGAAAAGGTACGATTGGAAATCCAAGTACTCTCCAAATCTCCAACGTCTTTTTGGTAAGCAACTTATCCTACAATCTTCTTAGCATTTCTCAATTTCTTGACAATGGTTTTAATGTGTGTTTTACTCACCCTTATTGCAATATAATAAATAAAATTGGAGAAACCGTTTAAAAGGAAAACGAGAAGGTAATATTTTTACGCTTTCTATGGATGATGTGGTAGACGCTAAAGTTAAGTGCTTTATGTCAAATGAACCCAATGTGGATTTATGGCATAGACGTTTAGGACACATTGGTATCTCCACACTAGAAAAACTTCAACAAAAGAACCTAGTACGAGGATCGCCTACGCTTGATTTAGACAACTTTCAGTTGTGTGAATCTTGCATAAAAGGCAAACAAACACGTGAGTCACTTAAGCCTAAAAATGAAATAAGCACAACTAGAGTCTTAGAACTATTACATATTGATTTGTTTGGTCCTAGTCGCACTACAAGCCTTGGTGGGCGCTACTATGCATGCGTGATTGTTGATGATTTTTCTCGTTATATTTGGACTTTATTCCTTGCACATAAGGATGATAGTGCCATTGAGATTGCAAAATTAATTAAACAACTTGAAAATCAATACGGTGTAAATGTGAAAAAGATAAGAAGCGATAGAGGCAGTGAGTTTAAAAACAAAGAGATAATTTCATTTTGCGAAAAAAAGGAATTAAGCATGAGTTTTCGCCACCTAGAACTCCACAATTAAATGGAGTAGTAGAAAGAAAGAATCGAACTTTACAAGAAATAGCTAGGACTATGTTATGTGAAAATAAATTGCCTAGATTTCTGTGGGTGGAAGCCGTAAATTGTGCATGCTATATTGTAAATCGCCTATCTATAAGAAAGAAAATTAACAAGACGTCTTATGAGATTTTGAATGATCGCATGCCTAAGATTGACTATTTTCGTGTGTTTGAATGTAAATGTTTTGTTCTAAATACAAAAGAAAATTCAGGCAAATTTGAATCCAAATCAATTGAGTGCATTTTTGTTGGATATTCTGTAAATTCAAAGGCATATAGGTGTTATGATCCTCTCACTAGATAAATCATGGAATCTATTCATGTGAAATTCAATGAATTTGGTGAGATTGATAAAGATAAAGAATATGACAATGACTTTGAATTGAAACCCGTGTTGAATGAAGATGATGGTACATTTGATATGCATGATATGAATGACACACTAGAAATGCATGATCACATAGAAATGCATGATAACATAGAAAATAATCAACCAAGATGGCATAGAGATCGCCCACATGATCTCATCATAGGTGACCTCACTCACGGTGTGCGACCACGTAGAAGAATTACTTCGGACGAAATAAATGAATTTCATGCTATGATTTCTGAAATTGAGCCCAAAAATGTGCATGATGCTTTGAGTGATTCTTCTTGGATTGATGCTATGCATGATGAGCTTAATCAATTTGTTAGAAACGATGTATGGGATTTAGTGCCACGACCACAAGACAAGACCATAATAGGCACAAAGTGGGTGTTTAGGAATAAAATGAATGAAGAAGGAAAGGTCGTTAGGAATAAAGCTAGACTTGTAGCACAAGGCTATAATCAAGAAGAAGGAATTGACTACGATGAAACATTTGCACCCGTAGCATGTTTAGAAGCCATACGACTCTTACTTGCTATTGCTTGCATGAAAGATTTCAAATTGTATCAAATGGACGTAAAAAGTGCATTCCTAAACGGATTCATACAGGAAGAAGTATACGTGAAGCAACCACCCGGTTTTTAAGATTTGAAACATCCCGATCACGTGTACAAACTAAAGAACGCACTATACGGACTAAAGCAAGCACCAGGAGCATGGTATGATCGTTTTACTACTTTCCTTTTAGAAAATGATTTTAAACGAGGTACTATAGATAGTACACTATTTTTGAAACAACATAAATTGGATTTACTTATTATCCAAATCTACGTTGATGACATTATTTTCGGTTCTACCTCACATAGTCTTGTTGAAGATTTTGAAAATTGCATGAAATCCGAATTTGAAATGTCTATGGTTGGTGAACTTAACTATTTTCTTGGCTTGCAGATTAAGCAAACGAGTAAAGGCATTCACATAAGTCAAGCAAAATATGTCAATGACATGATTAAAAAGTTTAACTTTGAAAATCTGAAACCATCCCCCATCCTTATGAGTGTCACTACTAAATTGGACAAAGATGAACATGGTAAAGACGTTGATAATGGCTTATATCGATCTATGATAGGTTCTTTGTTATATTTAACTGCTAGTAGGCCTGACATCATGTTCAGTGTATGTATGTGTGCACGATTTCAGAGTCAACCTAAGGTGTCTCACTATAATGCGGTAAAAAGAATATTCCGTTATATTAAGCACACGCCCACCTTAGGAATTTGGTACGATAAGGATTCCACATTTAACTTACATGCTTATACTGATGCAGATTATGGTGGCTGCAAAATAGATAGAAAGAGCACGAGTGGAACTTGCCAATTTTTAGGAAACTCACTCATTTCATGGTTTTCCAAAAAGCAAGCAAGCGTTGCTTTGTCCACTACTGAGGCTGAGTATATGGCACTTAGCCTTTGTTGCACACAGTTGTTGTGGATAAAACAACGACTCTCGGACTTTGGAATTACCGTAAATAGAATTCCTATATATTGTGATAGTATGAGTGCCATTAATTTGTCTAAGAACCCTGTGTTACACTCTAAGGCTAAGCATATAAAAGTACGCTATCACTTTCTTCGTGATCACGTAAACAATGGTGATATCGTCATAGATCATGTACGCACAGAAGCACAGGTAGTGGATATCTTTACAAAAGCCTTAAATCAAGCCACGTATGAATCTCTTCGTTCTAAATTAGGCATGATTTCAGTTGATATGATTTGATTTGACGTGATTTGATTTTCTTTCCTTATTTACAGGAATCTTTTGATTTACTTTCCAAAATAAAAGGGGGAGAGAAAGCATGATTCAAGGGGGAGAGAGACACTAATTGATACTGATTGCACAAATCAAGGGGGAGCCGGATTTGAAATTTGAAATTCAAATTTCAAATTTATGCATGTTTGAAGGGGAAGTGATAACATTTAAATCATGTGCATAAGTTAATTTGAAAATCATCAAAAGGGGGAGATTTTAGAGAAAAAGGGGTTTGAATGATTTCAAAATATGTGATTTAAATGAAAGACGTAAAACATGCATGATATACACAAAACGTGTGCATGATAGACATGTATGCATGGTACATTGCTCATCACTTACCTTATTTAGCTCATATATAATGTTGCCGTACTAACGAGCCATGAAGCGTTAAAGCTTACATCATATGGCAAACATTTGTTGTGTTTACACTATTTTCAGATGCCACCATTAATGAACTAAACTAGTTCATTAAGTGAAGTACTTAGTTAATAAAACTAAGTAGTTCATTAAAGGAAGCCACATTTGGAAAAGGCACAAAGGCAACAAGGCTAAGGAAGGAAAGTCTTCTCCTCCTCCCCTCATTAATATATACACGCCATACACACATATATATATATATTTTTTCAGATTTTTTTTAAAAGCACATACACATGTATTCCAACGTACTATCGACACGCTATATATTTTACGTACGTACGTTAAGGTCACACCAATATACTTAACTCATATTTATGAGTATATTCAGGTCTTATATCATATGATATAAGACATGGTGATGACAAATTAAATACGACACGTTAAAAGGTTCTAAACCGAAAATTGTCGTATCGGGCGAATACCGAAACTTCGCCAACGTGTCACGTACTTGCCATAAATAGATGGCCAGCCCCTACACCTCAAAAATCATCATAAATTTCCTGCATATGGCAATGTTTTTAGCCAAAAATTCTTTCCATGTTGGCACACACAAATCACCCCACATTAAGGCCAAAATGTGAAGATTCCAATTTTAATTTTGTCACATGTTAATGGCGCCACTTTAGACCAGCCAAGTGCTGAGATTTAAAGTATATATTATATATATTATGTGTAACATAATATATATAACATGTGCAAGAAGTTAGAATTTAATTAGAGAAAAATCGGGTAATCAATAAATATCGAAAATTCGGTTTTCTACGTACACAACACATGGAATATTTGTGGCACATCATATGACACGTATATAGACACTTTTTACATATGTTATACATCTTAAAGTGTTCTAGAAAATTAAATTAAGAGCTGATTGGAATATAACATGTGTGTATTATTAAATGTGCACTATTTTACGAAGTTAGCAAAAACAATTTTCAGCACATGTATATACATTATACACGCATATCACAGCTGAGATGGAGCTTATTTGGAGCCTTGTTGGCATATTGATTGGTCAAGAATAAATCATACAATGTTGGTGAATTAAAGAGAGAAGCTACAAATGGTAAGATTTCAAACTTTGTCTCATTTGAAACACATGCTGAAAATTTCAGCATGTTGAACTAAAGATGGCCGAATTTTATCAAGTAAATGAAGTATATTTTGTGTCTTGAATTATATGATTGATTGGAAGAAGAAATGGAAGCAATTTGAATATTTTTCAAAGTCATAAAGTGTGATATTTTATATATCACACATGCTGAAAATTTTTCAGCATGTGTGTAGTATGTCTTGGCTGAATGGAAGGTCATAAAGGTGTCCAAATTCATTTCTAATGTGATAAGGATATTTGCCATCAATTAGTGATTCATTTTAATTAGAAAAATCAAAGAAAAATGGAATTATTTTGAACTTTAACTCCATGTATCACATGCTGAAAATTCAGCATGGTAAATATTCATCATGGCCGATTTTTTGCTTAGTAAGGAAGAAATTTTGTCTTGCAATTTATGTGACAATCTTATGGATTATGAAAATTATTTTATGTTGATTTTGGAACATGTTTTGAGTGATATATTCAGATTTTCCAAGTCATCAAATGATGACAACATTCAACCTATCATGAAGTGCCAAGTAAGCAAAGCTTAAGTGATCATCCAATGAGAATGTGACAAGTAAGCAAGACCATGTCACAATGATGTCTTACATTCTCCCAAGGACTTAGAAGATAATTTTGAAGAGGGGGAGGATACCTATAGGGGACGGCTACATGGCAATAAAAGGAAAGAAGATGAGCAAAAACAAGACAAGCACAACCATTGCAAAAAAGTGATCAAAAACGCTAGCCTCTCTTCTTCTACTCTATCTTTCTTTCTTCTTCTTGAAAGCCTATTGTATTCATATTTTCAATCTTGAATAGGCTTTTTATAGACCACCACATATTCCATATCTTTGTAAAAGATTGATCAAGGTGTGATCAATCTTCATTCTTGCGAGGTGGTGGTGTTCGTGTGAATTGTATTCGTCGTACAAGGTTTGTAAAGGGTTGGAGTTGGTGTGTAACTCCATCAACCCTGTGGTAAGGTGTATTGCGTGTGTGTGACTAGTGTGAACCAAGGAAGGTGTTCCTTGAAGACTGAAGTAGGTTGTTTATAACCGAACCAGTATAAAATTCTTGGTGCCATTTACTTTCAGCATTTACTTTCTGTTACTGCACAGTTTACTCTTTTTGTTGGCATTCGTAAAAATAGTAAATGACATTCAAATATCACAAAAATTTTCAGAAACATAGCCACACGTTCTAGAGTTAATGTGGCACAAGTTTCAACCCTTTTGGATAAGTATAAGTCGATCAAACATCAAAAGTTCTGAGACTAGTGCAGTCTGATTTTCAGACTTGCAAAGGTTGAGACTTTGATTTTAATTGACCTACTTCCCAAAAGAATTTTGCAAAACTGTTTCAACCCACTTAAATATAGTATATAAGGAGTTAATGGTTAAATGTTCAGAGCATTTGGACTTACACACAAATAGGAATAAATTTTTCAAAACCGTCTACCGTTTCTGGCAGATTCGCACAATCTGATCACCAACAGTTTTTGAAGGGGTTAAAGGTTGAATTGTAATTTCAAATTTTTAGGAGACCCTCATAACATCTGAGGCTAAGTTCTCTCAAAATTTCAGAATTTTTGGAGACCTATAACCTGGTTTTAAAAACGTTTTAAAACTGATCCTGAAAACAGAATCTGTTTTCAGAAGTTGAGTTGTTTAGTTTTAAACAAATTTTAAAAACCACACTTTCCGCACCATCTATTCGACCCCCCCTTCTAGTGGTGCCTTGCAGATCCTACAGTAAGGTGTTGTTTGTTGTTTTGTGATTAGTGATAACCGAAGAAGGTGTCCTCGAAGAATGGAGTAGGTTGATTTAACCAAACCAGTATAAAATTCCTTGTATTCTTTACTTTTTAGCACTTACTTTCAGTTTCCAGCACAATGCATTATTTTCATCACGTTCTTAAAAATAGTAAACGAACTTCAAAAATCAAAAAAAATTCCAGAAACATAGCCACACGTTTTAAGTTTCATTTGGTGCAAGTTTCAACCCTTTTGGACAAGTATAAGTCATTCAAACGTCAAAAGTTCTGAGAGTAGTGCAGTTTGATTTTCAGGCTTGCAAAGGTTGAGACTTTGAACGTAGTTGACTAACTTCCCAAAGGAATTTTTCAAAACTGTTTCAACACAATTAAATACATATAGAAAGGGGTTCGTCATTAAATTTTCAGATCATTGTAGTCACGGTTTAATTAGAATAAATTTTTCAAGTCAGACTACTGTTTCTGGCAGATTTGCACAATCTGACCACTAACGATTTTTGAAAGGGTTTAAGGTTGAATGTTAATCTGAAATTTTTAGGAGATACTCAAAACATCTGAGACTAAGATCTCTCCAAATTTCAGAATTTTTGAAGACATGTAACCTATTTTTTAAAACGTTGCAAAACAGGTCCTGAAAACAGAAACTGTTTTTAGAAGTTGGGTTTTTGGTTAAAACAATTTTAAAAACCAAAATTTCCGCACCCACTATTCAACCCCTCCCCCCTTCTAGTGGTGCCTTGCAGGTCCTACAAGTGGTATCAGAGTGCAAGAACACTCACAATGAAAAGATCCAACGATCTAAGTGAGATGGCAACCACAAACTTCAAAACCGAGCAAGAAGGTATGTCTAGTCAAAAGCCTCCTCTTTTTGACGGTGAGTCTTTTATTCAATGGAAGTTAAGAATGAAACTTTTCCTTATGGCTATTGATATTGATCTATGGTCCATTATAGAAGATGGTCCATTTGTTCCTGTTAGGTGCAGCAATTGTCCCGTGGCGTAGGCTGGTGGGCGTAGGCCGTGTGGGCCAAGTCACAGTCGAATGCCGTGGGCGCTTGTATGCTGAATGCACTATAAGGCTAGGGTATGCGCATCTCCTGTCACCAATTGGTTTTGGGAGAGATGGTAGCGCCTGAGGTCCTACAAGTGGTATCAGAGCGAGGTCACGGGTTCGATTCCCAGCAGGAGCAATTGCTGAGGGGGAGATTGTTAGGTGCAGCAATTGTCCCGTGGCATAGGCCGGTGGGTGTAGGCCCTGTGGGCCAAGTCACAGTCGAATGCCGTGGGCGCTTGTATGCTGGATGCACTATAAGGCTAGGGTATGCGCATCTCCTGTCACCAATTGGTTTTGGGAGAGATGGTAGCGCCTGAGGTCCTACAAGATAATGTTGAGAAATATGTTTGGATAATTTTCAAAGTCATGATTTTAAGTGGTTAATACTTAAAAATGTCATACATGGTGTTATATGTGATTAAAAGTTGAAAAAGTTGACATCGGTCTCTCAGGTTGTTGCACATCGATCGACGTCTAGAGTTTTTAGAAATATTTTTCTAAAATGTGATAAAATGGTTGTTTTCATTTGTATATGATTTATACATGTTCATTATGTGATTATTATGTGTTTTTGGTGATTATGATTGTCTTGTGACTAACGTGCCTTGGAAGTTTCTACAACTTACCAAAAAGGGCAAAATTGGTATTTTTAAGTTTTGTAGGAACATGATATGGTGGAAATATTTCAAGAGCATATTCTTCTACTATTTATGATGACAAAGTTGGTATCATGGTTATTTATGACCATCGGGGTCATTTCTGGAGTTTTCTCACACCAGGGGTATTTTGGTCATTTCACCCCCGAGGGTAGTTTTGGTATTTTCACTCAAGGAATCTCTTGAGCATATTATTATCTTCATTCTGGAGCTGTGTTATTATTATTTTGAAGATAATATGGTGATCTTATATATTATTCTCTCAACCGATGATATTATTGACTATAGCTGGATATGTGACGATTTGAGATGTCACATTCTATTTTTTCTTGAAGAACCTCTTATATATGTTATAAGAGGATATTTATCATCATTATTCAGAGATTTTAAAGGTGTCAAAGGTGTGGAAATGATCTTGACATATAAGAAGAAGTATTGGGGAATTTCGGTGTTACACGTTGACATAATCTTGTCTAGTGTTATCTATTTATTTCTTCTTCAAAAATCTGAGTTGCTACACTTATATATATGTGGAAAAACGTGATTAATAAGGTGGATATGATGTGGAGTTCATTTTATGAGTTGGAGACAAGTGGACCAACCAAAAAGGAGCTAGTTGGCAAAATTGCCAACTTGGAGTTTACTAAAAATAGCCAACGGCTATATTGTTTTTCTTGGGTATTTTCAGCAGATTTTTGAAGTCAAATGGAGCTCTCACATGTCCTATTATGGTGCTTGAAGTTGGGGATAATTTGGCGGTATTATCCTTCCTTATTTTAATTAAGGAAAAACAAAATTATTTTTGAAAAAATGCATGGTAGCCAACGGCTACATTCAAAGTTGGAACTGAATTTTTGATTTGAAATAGTCTTCTCCCACATGCCTATTCTCAAGCTAGAAGTTGAGGTATTCTTGAGGATTATCTTCTCTTTTTATCTACATTTTGCAAAGGATAAATGAGACTTGCCAAGGTGTAAAAATTCGGCCAACATGACATTGCCAAGGTGGACCAATCATGGTATTTTATTTTGCCAAGTGTACAAAGCCAACCAATTATGAGAAGACATTTGGAGTTGATGATGAAGATGATGACACATTGGCATTCTTATCTTCAAGGCTCAAATCACACTATAAATAGAGGTATTGGCGAAGAAGATGAAACACACTTGAAGCTCACAAGCATTCTATAGCTTTCATATTCATCTTCTTGTTCTTGTTGTTGTATTTTGTTGTAGCAAAGGTGTTCTTGATATTTTTGTTGTGCTACAAGCCTCTTGAGCTTCATTTGTAAGATTGATTAGCCATCTTTATAAGGCTACATCAATAGGTGTTAGAGGAGTTGCAACTGAGTGTTGCTTAGAAGGTGATTATCCAAGTCTTGAATAGGGTTGGTGTATAACCCAAGGATCAAGCTTGGCTCTTGTTGTAAGGTGTTCATTTCATAGTTAAATCCAAGGAAAGGTGTTCCTTGGGACTGGAGTAGGTCACATTGACCGAACCAGGATAAATTCTTGGTGTTCTTCTCTTGTTTCTTTATTTCTGTTTTCTGCCCGTTTTTGACTGCAGTTTTCACCTAACTTCACACAATTTGAAAAAATAGTTAAACATTTTCAAAATTTGTGGTTTTTGGTGGAGTTATACTTCAGACTGTTAGCTTTCATTGCAACAAGAATCACTTGATTTGAGTAAGGAAAAGTTAGTCTTTCAGTCTTTGCAAGATAACTGCTCCAATCTGGCTGCAATCTGACCAGTTTTGAGAAAACTTGAATTCTGTATTTTTCAAGAATTGTTTAAGGTTAGGGCCTTTTGGAAATTTCATCTACACATCCTAAGGAGTGTTTTGATATAAAGATCAACCTTTTTGGTTGAGTATTCAAAGAGAAACACTATTTGCAAAATCAGCAACATTCTGTCCAATTCTGTCCAGATTGACCATCTGAATCTTTTTGTTTGTTTGAAGGGTCAAACAATCTTATTTTTGTCTGATTTTTGGATAGAATCTTGTTAACTTATTGAAGTTCAATTCTGGAAAGTTTCATAATTTTTGGAGTTGTGTACAATTATTTGTGAACTTTTGAAAAACGGGTTCTGAATCTGAGGTGGTCTCAGATTCTGTTTTCAAAGGGGATTTTAACAAAGGGTTGTAGTGTAATTTCCGCTAACCACTATTCACCCCCCCTCTAGTGGTGTTTATTGCAGGTGCACGATCCAACATTTGGTATCAGAGCCAGACCAACACCACTCAAAAGAAGCAAGATTCAACACCGTACGAACAATTCAAGGCCAAGAAACAACAATTCATAATATACTGCTTGTCTCAAATCAAAGGTACTACTATGGCTATTGTTTCTCACAAAGGTGAGTTGGAAGTTATGTCCACACAACGCCCTCCTCTTTTTGATGGCAATAATTTTGTTCATTGGAAACTAAGAATGAGGCTATTCTTAATGGCTATAGACATCGATTTATAGTCTATAGTTGAAGATGGGCCGTACATTCCAATGAAAGTTAAACAAGTTAGTGGAGTAACTCAAGAGGTTGAAAAATATAAAAGTGAATGGTCATCGGATGATAAAAAGAAAATGTCCATGAATGCTAAAGATATGCAATTACTTTTAAATGGACTTACAACTTCTGAAGCAGGATATGTGTCAAATTGCACAAGCGCACACGACATGTGGAAATCACTTGTATTAAAGCATGAAGGTACTAGTGGTGTTAAAGAGTTGAAAATAAACATGCTTATGACTGAATTAGAGACTTTCAATATTTTTCCAAACGAATCCATAACATCTATAGATTTGAGGATTACTAATATTTTCAATGCCCTTGAAGCTTTAGGGAAGTCATTTTCGAACAGTGAAAAGGTTCAAAAGGTGCTACGAAGCCTCCCTGCTGAATGGGATCCAAAGGTGACGGCAATCGAGGAGACAAAGTCAATCCCCAAGATGGATGAATTCATGGGGTCTCTTAAAGTCTATGAGGTAAAACTGAACCAACGAAAGTCTGAATCTTCTAAGTCATCTGGCAAGTCAATAGCTTTCAAAACAACCAAAACACATGCTAGTAACGATGATAGCAATAGTGATGCTGAATTAGACGATGACTTGATATTGATCGCTAGAAAACTTAGAAAGTTTTTCAAACGTCCAAACAGGAATAGACAACGTAATTCTTCTTCTTCTTCTCAACCTAGGAAAAATAACACAAATAAATGATATAATAAAGAATTAAAGTGTTATGAATGCGGTCAAAAAGGACATATTTCATACGACTGTCCCACGGAGAAAAATAATAATAACAACAACAATAATAAACAAGCCAAGGACAAGGAGGCTCAAATGACAAAGACAAAGGAGTCTAAGGCAAGAAAAGGGAAACGAGCAATGAAGGTGAGCACATGGAGCGACTCATCCGACTCAGAATCCGAAACTGAGGAAGCTTAAGTCTGCTTCGTATCCAACGAGGTATGTTCTCCTTCTGATAGTGATTCTGATAGTGACATGACATTTGATGAAATGTATGAAGAATTCCTAAGAATGCATGCTCACTGTAAGAGGCTCTCTAAAGAAAAGAAGAAACTAGTTGAAGAAAATAACAAGTTGAAGACGTCCAACTTGGAATTTTCCGATCAACTAGAATCTCTTAAACAAGAGTCTTCTAATACTCTTGATTCTTTAGAGAATAAAATCGAATCATATAGGAAAGATGAACAAAAGTTACAAATGGAAAATAAAATGTTAAAATCCATGTTAGAAAGTTGTGAAAATGAAATAGTGCAACTTAAGTCTTCTAAATTTACCTTAGAAAAAATGATAGAACAATTTAAATCTGGTGCAAACATGTTAGACACACTCATCTCTTCACAAAAGTATGGAAATGATAAAACCGGCTTAGGCTATAAAGAAGAAAATGAAAAAGTGAATAAAAAGACTAAGTTTGTTTCATCTAGTTTTAGTTGGTAAGTCATGATGAATCATATGCTAAGTTTTAATTAATATAAATTTTGGAGCATAGGTTAAGGGGGAGAGTATGAGTTGAGGGGGAGCAACATACTATTTAAAAGTTGAAAACATTTGGTTAAATTTTTAATTATAAGTTGTAACATTAAAATCATGTTGGGTTATTTTGAAAATCATCCAAAAGGGGGAGAATGTTGAGAAATATGTTTGGATAATTTTCAAAGTCATGATTTTAAGTGGTTAATACTTAAAAATGTCATACATGGTGTTATATGTGATTAAAAGTTGAAAAAGTTGACATCGGTCTCTCAGGTTGTTGCACATCGATCGACGTCTAGAGTTTTTAGAAATATTTTTCTAAAATGTGATAAAATGGTTGTTTTCATTTGTATATGATTTATACATGTTCATTATGTGATTATTATGTGTTTTTGGTGATTATGATTGTCTTGTGACTAACGTGCCTTGGAAGTTTCTACAACTTACCAAAAAGGGCAAAATTGGTATTTTTAAGTTTTGTAGGAACATGATATGGTGGAAATATTTCAAGAGCATATTCTTCTACTATTTATGATGACAAAGTTGGTATCATGGTTATTTATGACCGTCGGGGTCATTTCTGGAGTTTTCTCACACCAGGGGTATTTTGGTCATTTCACCCCCGAGGGTAGTTTTGGTATTTTCACTCAAGGAATCTCTTGAGCATATTATTATCTTCATTCTGGAGCTGTGTTATTATTATTTTGAAGATAATATGGTGATCTTATATATTATTCTCTCAACCGATGATATTATTGACTATAGCTGGATATGTGACGATTTGAGATGTCACATTCTATTTTTTCTTGAAGAACCTCTTATATATGTTATAAGAGGATATTTATCATCATTATTCAGAGATTTTAAAGGTGTCAAAGGTGTGGAAATGATCTTGACATATAAGAAGAAGTATTGGGGAATTTCGGTGTTACACGTTGACATAATCTTGTCTAGTGTTATCTATTTATTTCTTCTTCAAAAATCTGAGTTGCTACACTTATATATATGTGGAAAAACGTGATTAATAAGGTGGATATGATGTGGAGTTCATTTTATGAGTTGGAGACAAGTGGACCAACCGAAAAGGAGCTAGTTGGCAAAATTGCCAACTTGGAGTTTACTAAAAATAGCCAACGGCTATATTGTTTTTCTTGGGTATTTTCAGCAGATTTTTGAAGTCAAATGGAGCTCTCACATGTCCTATTATGGTGCTTGAAGTTGGGGATAATTTGGCGGTATTATCCTTCCTTATTTTAATTAAGGAAAAACAAAATTATTTTTGAAAAAATGCATGGTAGCCAACGGCTACATTCAAAGTTGGAACTGAATTTTTGATTTGAAATAGTCTTCTCCCACATGCCTATTCTCAAGCTAGAATTTGAGGTATTCTTGAGGATTATCTTCTCTTTTTATCTACATTTTGCAAAGGATAAATGAGACTTGCCAAGGTGTAAAAATTCGGCCAACATGACATTGCCAAGGTGGACCAATCATGGTGTTTTATTTTGCCAAGTGTACAAAGCCAACCAATTATGAGAAGACATTTGGAGTTGATGATGAAGATGATGACACATTGGCATTCTTATCTTCAAGGCTCAAATCACACTATAAATAGAGGTATTGGCGAAGAAGATGAAACACACTTGAAGCTCACAAGCATTCTATAGCTTTCATATTCATCTTCTTATTCTTGTTGTTGTATTTTGTTGTAGCAAAGGTGTTCTTGATATTTTTGTTGTGCTACAAGCCTCTTGAGCTTCATTTGTAAGATTGATTAGCCATCTTTATAAGGCTACATCAATAGGTGTTAGAGGAGTTGCAACTGAGTGTTGCTTAGAAGGTGATTATCCAAGTCTTGAATAGGGTTGGTGTATAACCCAAGGATCAAGCTTGGCTCTTGTTGTAAGGTGTTCATTTCATAGTTAAATCCAAGAAAAGGTGTTCATTGGGACTGGAGTAGATCACATTGACCGAACCAGGATAAATTCTTGGTGTTCTTCTCTTGTTTCTTTATTTCTGTTTTCTGCCCGTTTTTTACTGCAGTTTTCACCTAACTTCACACAATTTGAAAAAATAGTCAAACATTTTCAAAATTCATGGTTTTTGGTGGAGTTATACTTCAGACTGTTATCTTTCATTTGCAACAAGAATCACTTTATTTGAGCAAGGAAAAGTTAGTCTTTCAGTCTTTGCAATATAACTGCTCCAATCTGGCTGCAATCTGACCAGTTTTGAGAAAACTTGAATTTTGTATTTTTCAAGAATTCTTTAAGGTCAGGGCCTTTTGGAAAGTTCATCTGCACATCCTAAGGAGTGTTTTAATATAAAGATCAACCTTTTTGGTTGAGTATTCAAAGAGAAACACTGTTCGCAAAATCAGCAACATTCTGTCCAATTCTGTCCAAATTGATCATCTGAATCTTTTTATTTGTTTGAAGGGCCAAACGATCTTATTTTTGTTTGATTTTTGGACAGAATCTTGTTAACTCATTGAAGTTCAATTCTGGAAAGTTTCATAATTTTTGGAGTTGTGTACAATTATTTGTGAATTTTTGAAAAACGGGTTTTGAATCTGAGGTGGTCTCAGATTCTGTTTTCAAAGGGGATTTTAACAAAGGGTTGTAGTGTAATTTCCGCTAACCACTATTCACCCCCCCTCTAGTGGTGTTTATTGCAGATGCACGGTCAAACAGTTCCATCAAAATTATCCACTGTAGATGGAGTCACACTAGAGGTTGTTAAGCCTAAACAAGAGTATACTAGTGATGATAAAAAGTGACTAAGCATGAATGCTAGAGCCATGCAATTACTTCTAAATGGGCTAAGTAAAAGTGAATCTAGCTATGTGTCTAATTGCTCGAGTGCTCAAGAAATGTGGAGAATTCTTGAGATAAAACACGAAGGGACTAGTCAAGTAAAAGAGTCCAAAATTAACATGCTTATATCCGCACTTGAGTCATTTAAATTATTGTCAAATGAGTCTATCGTTGATATGGATCTACGCTTGACTAACATTTACAATTCTCTTGAGTCTCTTGGCAAAGCCTTCTCTATGCAGGAAAAGGTCCAATAGGTATTCAAAGCCTTCCATCCGAATGGGACCCAAAAGTGACGACTATAGAGGAGAGCAAAGAAACCAAATCAATTAAAATGTAGGAACTAATTGGATCACTTAAGGTATATGAAAACAAACTCACTATAAGGAAATCAGAATCATCATCAAAACAAGGTAAGACTATTGCTTTTAAATCAAATGAATACGTCTCTACTTCTTCCGATCACGTAGATGATAGTGATTCTGAATCAGACAACGATGACTTAATTTTATTGGTTAAAGGCTTGAAAACATTCATGAGAAGGTCATTTAAAAACAAACCTAAGGCTACTTCCACTAAGAGAAATAAGAATAAAACAAATGACAAGGACGTTAAATGCTACGAATGCCGTAAACTTGGACATCTATCATATGACTGCCCTAACAAGGACAAGCAAACAAACAAACACCTTGACAAGGATCGGACCAAAAATAGACTCGTCTCAGAACCTAAGCAAAGGAGAAGAGCTCTCAAGGCCTCCACTTGGAATGACACATCTGATTCTGAGACTGATACAGAAGAGGAGACTGCACAAGTATGCTTTGTATCCAAAGCATCAAACGAGGTATCTTCTGACTCTGATTCTGACTATGAGCCTTCATATGATGATCTTTTCAGTCAGTATTTAGAATTGCATAAATTTACTAAGACTCTCGCAAAAGAAAAGAAGCGATTAATTGAAGACAAGAAGTTGTTAGAATCTTGTAACAAGAATCTTGTTGCTCAATTAAACGATTCAAAAGAAGAGTCATCATGCATCATAAATGCATTGAAATCAGTGATTGCATCATTGACAACACATAATAATGAAATGAAATTCGAGATTTCAAATTTGAAATCAAGGAATACGGATTTAGAAAAAATGATAAAACAGTTTGATACGGGATCTAACATGCTAGATCACATTATTTTATCAAAAAAACATGATAGTGATAAAAATGGATTAGGATACATTGAGACAAACGAAGCATCATCTAAACCAACCAAGTTTGTTTTGTCTAAGAAAGTAGACACATCAAAGGCACACGTAGCGCCTAAAGTAACACAAAGACCCCCTCTCCCCTCATCTCGTCATACACCTTCTTCATATCATACGAAATATAATTATGTACCGTATAAATATGAGAAGAAACAAGTGATGCATACAAGACATTCATTTCATCCATGTAGAACATGCACTATGCACACCAACACGAGGACATATCAAAAACGCACACCATATGATGCGTATAAAGGAGTTATCGGCCAAAGGTCCAAAGTCCACTCACCACATGTCTACTACATTGCTCCTTCATCTACATACTTACCATTTGATAGACCGAGAAGGATCACCCAAGTATGGGTACCGAAAGGTACTTTTACTAAGAGGTGAATAACTAACTCGTAAGGACCCAAAATTAAAAGGGTACCTAAATCATTGTTGTACATTGCAAGGAACACACACATCAAAAGACAAATCTATCAAATGGTTCCTTGACAGTGGTTGCTCGAGGCACATGACGAGTGGCCCGAGCTTATTCACAAAGTTGAAGAAGGTCACAAAAGACGGATCCGTGACCTTTGGACAACAATGAAGGAAGAATCATCGGAAAAGGTACAATCGGAAGCCCAAGCACCCTTCAAATCTCCAACGTCTTTTTGGTAAGCAACTTATCCTATAATCTTCTTAGAATCTCACAATTTATTGACAACGGTTTTGATGTGTGTTTTACTAATCCATATTGCAATATAATAAATAAAAATGGAGAATTAGTGTTAAAAGGAAAAGGGGAAGGAAACATTTTTACGCTTTCTATGGGTGACATGTTAGACGCTAAGGTTAAGTGTTTTATATCAAATGAAACTAACGTTAACTTGTGGCATAGACGTTTAGGACACATCGGCATTTCTACACTTCAAAAACTCCAACCAAAGAACCTAATACGAGGATTGCCTAAACTTGATTTAGACAACTTTCAGTTGTGTGAATCTTGCATTATAGGCAAACAAACACGCGAGTCACTTAAACCTAAAAATGAAATAAGCACGTCTAGAGTTTTAGAATTATTACACATTGATTTGTTTGGTCCTAGTCGCACTACGAGTCTTGGTGGACGTCATTATGCATGTGTGATTGTTGATGATTTTTCTCGTTATACTTGGACGTTATTTCTTGCAAATAAAGGTGATAGTGCCATTGAGATTGCAAAACTAATAAAACAACTTGAAAATAAATATGGTTTAAATGTGAAAAAGATTAGATGCGATAGAGGCGGTGAATTTAAAAACAAGGACATGATTGCATTTTGTGAAGAAAAAGGAATCAAACACGAGTTTTCGCCACCTTGAACTTCTCAACTAAATGGAGTAGTAGAAAGAAAGAATAGGACACTACAAGAAATCGCTAGAACCATGTTGTGTGAAAATAAATTGGCTAGATTTTTGTGGGCGGAAGCCGTAAATTGTGTATGCTATATAATTAATCGTTTTTCTATTAGAAAGAAAATAAACAAAATGCCTTATGAGATATTAAATGATCGCATGCCTAAAATTGATTACTTCCATGTGTTTGGTTGAAAATGCTTGTTTTAAATGCGAAAGATAATTTAGATAAGTTTGAATCTAAATCAATTGAATGCATCTTTGTTGGGTATTCTGTGAATTCAAAAGCATATAGATGTTATGATCCCATCACTAGGCAAATTCTAGAATCCATTCATGTGAAGTTTAATGAATTTGGTGAGATTGATAAAGATAAAGAATATGACGATGATTTTGAATTAAAACCCGTGTTGGATGATGATGATGGCACGCATGATACACTAGAAATGCATGATCACTTAGAAATGCATGAAAACGTAGAAAATAATCAACCAAGATGGCATAGAGATCACCCACACGATCTCATTATAGGCGATATCACTCACGGTGTGCGACCACATAGAAGAATAAATCCGGATGAAATAAATCAATTTCATGCCATGATATCTGAAATTGAACCTAAAAATGTGTTTGATGCTTTGAGTGATTCTTCTTGGATTGGTGCTATGCATGATGAACTTAATCAATTCGATAGAAATGATGTATGGGACTTAGTGCCACGGCCACAAGATAAGACTATAATAGGCACAAAGTGGGTGTTTAGAAATAAAATAAATGAAGAAGGAAAAGTTGTTAGAAACAAGGCTAGACTTGTAGCACAAGGATATAATCAAGAAGAAGGAATAGATTATGATGAAACATTTGCACCCGTAGCACGTTTAGAAGCCATACGACTTTTACTTGCTATTGCTTGCATCAAAGGTTTTAAACTTTATCAAATGGACGTGAAAAGTGCATTTTTAAATGGGTTTATACAAGAAGAAGTATACGTGAAATAACCACCCGGTTTTGAAGATCTGAAACACCCCGATCACGTGTACAAACTAAAGAAGGCACTATATGGTTTAAAGAAAGCACCTTCGGCATGGTATGATCATTTTGCTACTTTTCTTTTAGAAAATGGTTTTAAAAGAGGCACTATGGATAGCAATTTATTCTTAAAACAAGACAAATCGGATCTACTAATCATTCAAATTTATGTTGATGACATCATTTTTGGCTCTACATCTCATAAACTTGTTGAAGATTTCGAAACTTACATGAAATCCGAATTTGAAATGTCTATGGTTGGTGAATTGAATTACTTTCTTGGCTTACAAATTAAACAAACGAGTAAAGGTATACATATAAGCCAAGTTAAGTATATAAATGACATGATTAAAAAGTTCAACTTTGAGAATTTAAAACCGTCTCCCACCCCAATGAGCGTCACCACTAAACTAGATAAAGATGAATATGGTAAGGACTTTGATAATGCTTTATATAGGTGTATGATTGGCTCTTTGCTCTATCTTACTACTAGTAGACTTGATATCATGTTCAGTGTATGTATGTGTGCATGTTTTCAAAGTCAACCTAAAGTGTCTCACTATAATGCCATGAAAAGAATATTTCGATATATTAAGCACACACCCACTTTAGGCATTTGGTATGATAAAGAGTATGAATTTAACTTGCATGCCTATACTGACGCAGATTATAGTGGATGTAAAATAGATAGAAAAAGCACGAGTGGCACTTGTTAATTTATAGGAAATTCACTTATTTCATGGTTTTCTAAGAAGCAAGCAAGCGTAGCCTTATCCACCACTAAAGCTGAATACATGGCACTTAGTCTTTGTTGTACACAATTACTATGGCTAAAACAACAACTTTCTGACTTTGGGATTACGGTAAATTAAATTCAAATTTATTGTGATAGTATGAGTGCCATAAACTTATCTAAGAACCCCGTTCTACATTCTAAGGCAAAGCATATAGAAGTACGCTATCACTTCCTTCGTGATAACATAAATAATGGTGATATTATCATAGATCGCGTACGCACTGAGGCACAACTAGCTGACATCTTCACAAAAGCACTAAATCAAACTACGTATGAAAATCTTTGTTCTAAATTAGGCATGATTTCTGCTGATTTGATTTGATATCTCTTTTGATGCTTACATGCTTTTGATTGTCTTTCCAAAATAAAGAGGAGAGAATGCATGATTTAAGGGGGAGAGAGAGATTGATTCAGATTTGATTAAGAGTGATTGCACAAATCAAGGGGGAGAAAATTCGAAATTTGAAATTTGAAATTCAAAATTTGAATTTGTGCATGATTGGAGGGGGAGCGACAAAATTTAAATCATGAACTTAGGTTATTTTGTAAATTATCAAAATGGGGATATTGTAGAGAAAAAGGAGTTTGAGTAATTACAAAATGCATGATTTAAATAACGTGTACTAAAGAAATGCATGACACGTTTTATGACTTGACACGTTTTTGCATGAAACCTGCCTTATATAGTTCATATATAATGTTGTCGTACTAACAAGCCATGAAGCTTTAAAGCTTACATCAACTGGTGAACATTTGTTGTGTTTGAACTATTTTCAGGTGCCACCATTAATGAACTAAACTAGTTCATTAAGTGAAGTACTTAGTTAAATGAACTAAGTAGTTCATTAAATGAAGCAATATTTGGAAAAGGCACGAAGACAACAAATTGAAGAATGGAAAGTTCTCTCTCACCTATGTCTACATGTGTGTGTACATATATATATATATATATACATATATATATATATATATATATATTCAGATTTTTTAAAGGCACTATACACATATATTCCAACGTACTACCGACACGTTACATATTTTAGGAACGTATGTTAGTGTCACACCACTATATTTACCTCATATTTATGAGTATATTCAGGTCTTATATCATATGATATAAGTCATGGTGATGACAAAATTATTACGACACTTTACAAGGTTCTAAACCAAAAATTGTCGTATCGGGTGAATGCCGAAACTTTGCTAATGTGTCACGTACTTGCCATATATATATGGCCAGCCCCTACACTTCAAAAATGACCAGAAATTTCGTGGTCTACATGTTATATTCATCCATGAAACCATTCCATGTTGGCACACACAAATCACCCCCAATTAAGGCCAAATTGTGGAGATTTCGGATTCAACATTTTAAGCACATGGGGCGCCACTTACTTCAGCCATTAAAGCTGAATTTTCAAGTTATTCTATGTATATTATGTGTGACATAATATATATAATATGTGCAAAAATTTTGAATTCAATTAGAGAAAAGTCGCGTAATCGACAAAAATCTAAAATTCGGTTTTCTACGAACACGACACATGGAACGTTTTTGGCATGACATATAGCATGTATCTAGACACTTTTTACATACTATATACATTCTAAAGTGTTCTAGAAAAATCAATTAATGGATGATTTGAATATACCATATGTGTATAATTATTGTGCACTATTTTAAAAGTTTGCAAAAATAAAATTCAGCACATGTACAAGCTACATCACACGCCTAGATCAGCTTAATGGAGCATATGTGAAGCTTAGTTGGCGTCTTGATTGGCCAAGAATGAAGTATACGAGGTTGGTGACACAAAGGAGGGAGCTACACAAGATAATATTTCAAACTATGTCATATATATGACACATGCTGAAAATTCAGCATGTGTGAATTAGTAATGGCCGATTTTTTCAACCTTGTTGGTGAAAAATTTGCTTCTTAATTATCAAGAGATTAATATGTAGCAATATGGGAATATTTCAAAGTGTTGAGATGATTTAGCACATGCTGAAAATTCAGCATGCTATACTTAAGGTGGGGCGATTTTATGGTCTTTATGATGACCAATTTGATTCCCAAATTAGTAGAGATTTTTATGTACTAAATGATGATTCATTTCTTCTCCATTTTCAAGGGATTATTGTAATACCAACATGGCAATAATTTGAACATGTCTTGAATAGTGCACATGCTGAAAATTTCAGCATGTGAGAAATGGTTGGCCGATTTCTTTAGGAAAATGGTGATGATTTGTCTTGCAAATTTTATGGAATTTATTATGTGACTTATGGCAACATTTTTATGTCTAATTGGCACATGTTTTTAAGTGTTATTTTCAGATTTATACAGTCATCAAATGATGACAACTTTCATCCAGTCAACGAGTGTCAAGTAAGCAAAGCTATAATGATCATCCAATGAGGAGTTGCCAAGTACGCAAGTGAATGTCAGAATGATGCAAGATTTTCTTCCAAGAACTTAAAAGATAATTTTCAAGGGGAAGAACAAGACATAGGGGGTGGCCACTTTTTGATAAAAAGGAAAGAAGGAGAGCAAACAAAACACAAGACATGTCTTACATTTCCAAGAGCTAAAAACATTGCCTACCTCTCCTTCTTCTACACTTTCTTTCTTTCTTCTTTCTCTCAAAGCCTATTGTATTCATATTCATACATATTGAATAGGCTTCATATATACCACCATACATGTTATATTCTTGTAAAAGATTGATGAAGGTGTGATCAATCTTGCATCCGCTAGGTGGTGGTGTTTGTGATCATTGTAATCACTTACAAGGTTTGTAAAGGGTTGGAGTTGGTGTATAACTCCATCAACCCTATGTGGTAAGGTGTTGTTTGTTGTTTTTTGATTAGTGATAACTGAGGAAGGTGTCTTCGAAGACTGGAGTAGGTTGATTTAACCGAACCAGTATAAAATTCCTTGTGTTCTTTACTTTTCAGCACTTACTTTCAGTTTCCAGCATAGTGCATCATTTTCATCACGTTCGTAGAAATAGTAAACAAACTTCAAAAATCACGAAAATTTCTAGAAACATAACCACACGTTTTATGTTTCATTTGGCGCAAGTTTCGACCCTTTTGGACAAGTATAAGTCATCCAAATGTCAAAAGTTCTGAGACTAGTGCAGTCTGATTTTCAGGCTTGCAAAGGTTGAGACTTTGAACGTATTTGACTAACTTTCCAAAGGAATGTTTCAAAAATATTTCAACCTAATTAAATAAATATAGAAAGGGGTTTGTCATTAAATTTTCAGATCATTTAGAGTCACGGTTTAATCAGAATAAAATTTTCAAGTCAGACTACCGTTTCTGACAGATTTGCGCAATCTGACCACCAACAATTTTTGAAAGGGTTAAAGGTTGAATTTTAATCTGAAATTTTTAGGAGAAACTCAAAACATCTGAGACTAAAATCTTTCCAAATTTCATAATTTTTGAAGACCTGTAACCTAGTTTTTAAAACGTTGCAAAACAGGTCCTGAAAACAAAAATTGTTTTCAGAAGTTGGGTTTTTGGTTAAAACAATTTTAAAACCAAATTTTCCGCACCCACTATTCAACCCCCCCTTCTAGTTGTGCCTTGAAGCACCTTGTTGCTGCTGCTACTGAACATTCTCCATCTGCACCTTCTCGAAACAGTCCTTAGAAAAATGACCTGCCTTCCCACAGCGATAACAGGTGCCCGTACACTTTCTACACTAACCGAAATGTAACTTCTGACAAGAAGGACAGCGAGGAATACCCTGTGAAGTGGCCTGGCCTTGAGACTGCTGTCGCTGCGGCTGAGTGGTACGTTGGGCCTGATGATGTGCACTACCCCTATGAGGACCACCTCCTTTAACGACTTTGGCCCCACGGCCTTGTCCAGAACTACTAACCTCCCTAGGCCTCATGCTTCGCATCTCCTCGTCTCTCCTCTGAATCTCCTTTTCAATCCGATAACTATCATCGAGCATCTCCCCAAATGACTGTGTTAAAGCAAGAATATAGTGAAGACAGGGCAAAACATATATTTTTTTTTATTTTTCAGTATATTTTTGTTGTACAATTTCCTCACACTTTGTCCTATAATTTATACACCTTAGCCTACGTTTACAAAAGGAAAATCAATCTAAGTCAAATAAATTTACACAAATTATGGACACTCCTAATTAAAACCGAATCAACTGATTTCGGTTACAAACATTAAATCCCTTCAATCATGGGATTCTAACACTCCTTCTCAAGTTGAATCGTAGGATCGACTACGTTCAACTTGCACATGGCGTCTTCAAACTTCCTTCCATTAACTAATTTAGCCAACACATCTGCCAACTAGTCTTCTGACTGAACAAACTGCAACTCAATCACTTTTGTTTTCAACTTCTCCTTGATGAAATGCCGGTCAATCTCCATATGCTTGGTTCGATCGTGTTGGTATGGGTTCTCTAATATACTAATTGATTATTTATTGTCACACAAAATAGGAGTAGGTAGATTCACAGGCACACCAATATCCTTGAACAGTTTTTGAATCCACAAAATCTCAGTAATCCCCTTCACGATTCCTCAGAATTCTGCCTCAGCACTGGATAAGGCCACCACCTTCTGTTTTTTGCTTCTCCAAGTAACAAGATTTTCGCCTACGATCGTGAAGTAACATGAAGTAGACTTTCGATCCGCCAAATTTCTGGCCCAGTCTGCATCAGTGTATCCTTCAATATTCAGATGCCCTTTATTTCGAAACACAATAACCCTTCCTGGTGTATGCTTTAAATATCGTAAGATGCGCACCACTGTATTCATATGAGACTCTTGTGGACTATGCATGAACTGACTCACTACATTTACTGCGTATGTCATGTTTGGCCATGTATGAGATAAGTAAATTAACTTTCCAACCAGACGTTGATACTGCCCTTTTTCTGCAGATGCCGCGCCTTCAACCATTCTCAGTTTGTGTTTTACCTCAATAGGAGTGTCACAAGGCTTATAATCGAGCATGCCTACTTCGGTGAGCAAATCCAAAATATACTTACGCTGAGATATGTATATTCCAGCCTTTGACCTCAAGATTTTGATGCCTAGAAAGTACTTCAATCCTCCAAGATCCTTCATTTCAAACTTTGTAAATAGATGATCGCGAAGATGGGAAATTTCCTCAGAATCATTCCCAGTTATTATCATGTCATCTACATATATGATTAGACATGTCACCATGCCTTTTCGTTGCTTGATGATCAGAGTGTGATCAACATTACTTTGTCGATATTCGTCCTGTTTCATAACCATGGTAAATCTTCCGAACCACACTCGAGGTGATTGTTTCACTCCATACAGCGACTTCTTTAGCCTGCATGCATCTCCTGCTTTAAACTCTACAGAAAAACCTATAGTAGGTTCCATATATACTTCTTCTTCCAATTTCCCATAAAGAAAAGCACTATTTACATCAAACTGGTGAAGGGGCCAGTTCTTGGTTGCAGCAATAGAAAACAACACCCTAGGTTTGGGTATATCCTTTAGCTACTAATCGGGCCTTGTATCTTTCAATACTCCTGTCGACTTTTTGTTTGACTGTAAAGACCCAGCAACATCCAACAGGTTTTTTCCCAGGAGGAAGAGCACACTTTTCCCACGTTTCATTTTTTTTCCAAAGCCTGCATCTTAGTTATCATGGCTTCGTTCCATACTGATTGGCACTGAGCTTCTTCCACTGTTCGAGGTATCTTTTTGGAGCACAACAACACAAAGAACCCTTTAGCATGTTTTGCCACCCCATTCAGAGACATATTAATCAGATACATGGACGGCTTAGATACTCGGGATGGTGAATATCTTTCAGGAGGAACTCCTCGCTTGGTTCTGGGTGGTAAAATCTTGACCTGTGTCGGTTCGTCCGACTCAAAAACTGTTTGAGAACCTGTAAGGGGAAAGGGAAGCTCTGTATCTGGTGGGGTACTGGGCTCAACAACAGTATTATCTGAGGAAGGGTTAGTCGCATCAACCAACAGAATAGATTGATCATTATTTGTATCAAAATGAATTACCTCTGACACTTCATTCATCGGTGGAGAATCATTAGCTGGTACTGTGGCCTCAGATTATACATTGTTGAGTATGTCAGCGTCGTCGGTGCCATCTATTTGCCATATTGGACCGGCCGTTGGACAGATCGGTGGTGACATTAGCCAATCTAGGGTTCCATCATTTCGGATCTCACCCTGAAACCGAAATTGGGAAGGGTAGTAAAATTTGGTCTCAAGAAATACACAATTCATGGTAATGTGAATGAGGTGGGTCCGAGGGTTATATCAACGATAGCCCTTTTGTGTAGTGGCATATCCAACGAAGACGCATTTGTCGGCACAAGGATCAAGTTTTATCCGTTCATGTTTAGGTGTATGGAGAAACACCGTACAACCAAACACGCGCGGGGGTAGAGTAAAGATGGAAGGAATAGTATGTTGGGATGATAGTGTTTGAATAGGGGTTTTATAGTGAAGAGTCTTTGATGGTAGTCTGTTTATGAGGTAGGTGACTGTGAATACTGTCTCCGGCCAAAAACTCATCGGGATATGCGAATCTAGCATCATAGCTCGGGTCATTTCAAGAATGCTACGGTTACGACGTTCTGCTATCCCATTTTGTTCGGGAGTGTGAGGTCCCCCCATTGTCTGATCGGAGAATTTGAATTTTGGTACTAAACTGTGTATGAATCATGTGGTAAAAAAGGACAAACTTTTGGTATACTTCTGACTTATTTTTCAAGACATACAACCATGTCATACGAGAAAAATCATCCATAAATATCACATAGTACTAAAAACCCAAGGTAGTATTGTAGGGAGAAGGACCCCACACATCAGAATGAACTAATGCAAACACGCGATCAACCCGAGTATTATTAGCTAAATACGATGCCCGAGTTTGTTTGGCTCGGATACAAGTATCACAATGGAAATTATGAAGTTTAGAGGCAACCAAAGTGGGAAACAAATGTTGTAAATAAGAAAATGACGGATGCCACAACTAGCGATGCCACAACCACACATGTCCTTTAGTTGTTCCAGTGGCAAGATTAGACTGTCCTGTGTCGCAACAGTGTCAACATAGTACAATCCTTGACATTCAGTACCACGCCCAATGATTTCCCCCGTATGAATGTCCTAAACAAGCAAAAATTAGGATACATCATAACAACACAATCTAATTCTTTGGTGACGTGACTAACAGACAATAATTAAGTGGATAAGGAAGGTACGAATAGACAATTCTTAAGTGTCATGATAGGAGTGATAGATATTGAACCACCGCCGGTAACAGGGACAGAGTCTCTAATTGCAATTTCAACACGAGTTTTCGTAGGTGGAGTATGGGTAATAAGGTCAAAAGAATCGTAGGTCATGGTGTCTGTGGCACCACAGTCAAAGATCCATTGGGAATGTCGTGGTGCAAGGGTAAATTTGTCCATTTAGGGTTGGGTGAGGACAGGGGTAATTTCTGAGTTATGACACACTTTTGGGCTGTCTTGCTAATGGAATAAACCTGGGGGCCTTAGATGAATTTTCGGAAACATGAGGGACTACAGGCGAGTTTTGGAGAGATGGAAGGGGTCAGAGGAGCCTTTTAAAAACTCTAGGGACTTATGGCACAATTCAGGGGGCGGTGGGGATCCGGGTGATTTTGTAAAGAAATGAGGGACTCACATGGTAAATTCGATTTGCCGGGGTATTTAAAGAAACATTACCTTCCGTGATGAGACCCTAAGTGCCCTAGTGTCTTACATGTTTTACTTGCATTTTATATTTCTATTTATCGCGTGTTTTTTTTGTCTTGGTGAAACTAATATCGGTTCAAAGTTGTGTTAAGATGGTTTATACAGGTTTTTGGAGGTTACTTGACCAGCAAAAAAGCTTGGAGACGTTGGCATCACCCATGCTGAAAAGTAGGATTTCAGCTTGACACAGTCTTGGTATTTTAGCTATATCATTTCAACGGATGATTAAAATTACCTGATTCTAGCACCTAATGATAGATAAGAGATATATCTACAACTCTTATCCCTAGAATATTTCTTAAATTCGGAGTCTATGATGTTCAGAATTCGTGATAAAGTTGAGCATAGCTGACAGCGAGTATTTTGCTGACACCTGAAATTCAAACAGCCATATGTCCTTCAATAGTTATCCAAATCAAGTGATATCCGTGGCTAAAATCAAGGAAATTTTGTGCTCTACCACTTTGAAGAAGGGATCAAAAGCTGATTCGGTCCATATCCATGACTAAACTCGTGTGCAAGATAAAGTTGTACAAGAAAATAAGATTGTCATTATCTATTTTAGAACTTATCTTTATTTTTTTCAGATTGTTAAACTTTTAGATTGTCATTTTTTATCCTTTTTAAAGGCCCTTGGCCGAAGGTAGCAGGCAGGAACATTTTTCATTTTATAAAATTTGGTGAATTCATCACTTTTCTTCACAAGAGAGTTTCTTGTGTTATTTGGTTTCAATCCAAGGTTAGATCCATATCAAAGATTGAACATTCTTTGAGGGAGGATCGAACTTTTCAAGAGGCGAACACCTCCTTAGGTGTTAATTCATCTAAGATCACGAACAAGTCGATTCTTGAGAAGCATTGCTCATTGAAGAACACGTTCTTAGGTTAATTCATCCAAGGTGACGAACAAGTTTTCATCACACGAAGGTTAAAAGAAAGATCAGGCCAAACTCGCGTCATATTCGCATCAATTTGGTAACAGAGCCTAAAGGTTACCTTTTTAATCTTCTTATATCCTATTTTGATACTGTTCAAATCTAAAAAAAAAAAGTTGCCCTTTTCTTTTCTTGATTCAGCACTTCTTTTGTGTAACCACTGGAAGACGTGGTTCTTTTTATTTGAACCTTCACATCAAATATATTTTTTTTGAAAACAGAAATTTATTATAAATAGGCCTCACTTATGGCGGAGGAAAACCATATTACATGAGTCTGAGTATGCGAATAAATGAAATAGAACGCTAATAATGTGATATCTCCAATCGAATATGATATGCCGCATTAAAACCTTGCCAAGAAAAACCACCCTTGTGGATAAAACCTTGGCGAAGGAAAAAGCGTACATATTTATGCGATTGTCATTGATATCAAAATGGGAAAACATTGAATATAACGATTTGGGATGTATTGCCGTCCAAGCGAGTAGTGCCTCCGTAGCATAGTAAAGCTTGCGCAATGTGGCTCCGAAATGATCCAGGGCATGTGTAGCACGCATGTAATCGATTTGAGTATCCATGTCGGGGCAATGCCGTCGCCATGCAGTTAAAAAAATCAATACTGAGCAAAGCAGCAGAAGAGAGCGTAATGAACCAAAAGAAAATAGACAGATGAAGATCATACCCCGCCTGCCAGCACCAATTAGTGGGCCGGCAGTGATGACAAGCATAGCCAAAACCATCCGTAAATGTGCAACAGTAGATAAAACTCCATGGGAAACAGCCAGCAGTGGAATGCTCCAGCTCCAAATGAATGCCATATTGCGTGATGCAGAAATGTACGCCAAAAGATCACACCAGTTAAAATAATAACGAATATTGTGTGACAATATCCAATATTGTAAGGGATTACAAAGCATACCGAGCCTGCCTGTACTCAATGGAGGACAGGCAGAAAGGTCGTCAAAGAGCCCAAACTGCTGGAACGCATGCGCCAAATGAGCATAACAGGAGCATCTCAACGATATGGAATAGAACCGCCAGTGCACAATTATGGAGACAACGAACAAAATATAAGTGTAGACAGGGAAGGGAAAATGACAGCACAGGAATGGTGCAGAAAACATACCATACCCGCCCGTACCTGGAATGGTACGGGCAGGGAAAAACAAGACATGCCAATCCATTAGGAAGACTTGATGCTCAGCCTACGCGGAGATTTGATGAAGTGAGATCGAGAAGTAATGAGGCACGAACCATCGGAGGCAAATTCTGTCTATCAAAAACTCCTGTCTCCGGGCAAAGCATGGCATGCTGAGCTAAATAGTGAGCTATCTTATTAGCTTCTCTATACACATGCTTGATCTCTATCCCCTGTGACTGAAGAAGCGAGCTCAAGGTGGAAAGATGATAATTACCAAAAACTTGCTGTCTGGTTTGCAGTCGCGTCACTAAGTCTTCACAGTCAGATTCCAACATAATTGATCGATAGACTGGAAGAAAATACAAAAGACCAAATAAGGTCGCCTGAATTTCCGCTATCAAAGGCGTGCTTGGAGGCAGTCTGAAGGAGACAGCACGGACACATTCGCCGTGATGCGTGCGCAGGATTGCTCCCCCTGCGGCAAATCGAGCTCCTACCGTGGCATCTACATTTAATTTGTATCTACCCGACGGAGGGCATTGCCAACGTACAATCTTGAGGCGAGGGGATCGAAGGCGCGGGATCCAAGAAAGAGAGAGGGAAGATCCTGCTGTCAGTTTGGTGCCCTGAATCTTGCAAATCCACGTATTTATGTCAAAATGTATAGTATTCCGAAGAAAGGCAGTCGAGAAAGATGTGGAATCCCCGTAGGTGAGCTGCGCATAGAACTTCCAAATGTTCAAAACCGTGATTGCAGGGACTATAATTTTTAAGACTCCAGAGAGGGAAGATGCAGAAGATCGGTACCACCACGATAAGAAATATTGTCGAAGGGTGGACACTGTCGGCAGCAAGCCCTGAAGTTCAGAAGAAAAAAATGCCCAGATTGGAGAGATGCGACCGCAGTGCATAAATATGTGTGCAACTGTGGCAGAAGCCTGCCTACAAAAAGGGCACTGCGTAGGGCACACTACAGCATAACGGCCAATGAAGTCCTCAAATGGTAATGCCGAATTGAAAATACGCCATAACAACAGTTTAGCAGCTGGAGAGTGATGCTTAAACCAAATAAACGTTGATGAGAGTTGCGTAGGGACTGCGATCCGGCAAACATTATAAGCCGATTTTAGTGTGAACTCACCAGTAGATGACGGGGTCCATGAAAGGAAATGTCCGAAACCTGTCGTGTGAGAGATGCACGTAGGATGTATGCGACAGATTAACTTCCATATTGGCGAATCTGGAAGCCGTAGTGTAAAATCACCTCGCCTGCCATACTTCATATGCATATAATTGCTCCACAGAGTGTCATTTTTATAATAGGACCACCATATTTTACAATGATATGCCTTTTTGTAGCGAATTGAGATCTCGGAGACCCAGACCACCCTCATCAAATGGTCGTGCGATTTTATTCCATGACACCCAATGATGACGATTGCCCTAGAAGAAAGAAGTCATTTTTCTATGAAGAATACGGATGATAGATTTAGGTAAACCGCCCGCTGCTAAAATATGTAACGGTATTGCAGCAATCACTGAATGTAGTAGAGCTAAGCGACCAGCGTGGGTAAGAAGGCGTGCATGCCATCCATTTAAACGAGCCTCCACATGTTGCAGCAAAGAGGTACAGAACCTTGCTCTATTAATGCCTTTATGTAGATAGGAACCCAGATATCGAAAGGGAAGAGAAGATAGGCGCATACCAAGAATGTCCTTAAATATTCGTTGCTGTTGCGAGGTAACATTTGCCGAAGGGATGATATTACTCTTATGATAATTTACCTTTTGTCCAGACGCTGTTTCGTACTGAGTTAAGAAAGTACGAAAATGCCGTAAGTTGCGCTGTGTGCCGCGTAGAAATATAAGCAAGTCATCTGCATACGCCAAGTGCGTGATTGTAAGCGGGACACGCCCCAGCCGAAAAGATTGAATGTGTCCAGCTGCCGAAAGAGAACGCAAACCCCTGCTGAAACCTTCCGAGGAGAATATAAATAATAGTGGGGATAATGGATCACCCTGCTTTACACCACGAAATGGTCGAAATTGGGAAGATGGCTGGCCATTAATTAACACTGATAACCGTGTGGCACTAAGGTGATTAATAATCACACGAATAAAGAAATCCGAAAATCCGAATTTCCGCAATAAAAGTTCTAGATATTCCCAGCTTACTCTATCAAATACCTTCATCATATCGAGTTTCAAACAAAGCTGAGATCCTCCTTTGTCCATCATATGTATCATTTCCCGTGCTAACAATATCTGCGTGGAGATATCATGTCCTGGTAGAAATCCTGTCTGTTCCGGAGATATTAGACACGGTAAGAGCGTACCCAGACGCGTAGCAAGGATACGAGTACAAACCTTACTCAAAAAATTTGTCACACAAATAGGTCGAAAGTCACTAAATGTTTGCAGAGCTTGGATCTTCAGAATCAACGTAATCAAAGCACCGGCCATAACTGCTGGCTGCGGAACTCCCAGAAAAAACTCCTGCACTGCCTTCAGAACATCTAAATGTATAGTAGTCCAGCAAGAACGATAAAAAGTTCCATGAAAACCATTTGGCCCTGCAGCACTATGAGGTCCAGACTCCACACAGCTGTCTTCACCTCTGTCTCAGACGGAAGCTGCGTGAGCATAATGTTGTCTTGATCGGATAATAAACATGGAATGTGTGATAAAATCGCCGAATGTGCATGCGTTGACTGCCGCGCAAATAAAGTGGTATAGAAGTCTACCGCAGACGCCATGATCTCATCCTGAGTAGTAAGGAGAATGCCTTCAGAATTTTGAATTTGTTGTATACTAAGCTGTGCGCGTCTTCCTTTAACCAGAGTGTGAAAATATTTAGTATTAGCATCTCCTTCCTTTAACCATTTAACCCTGGCCTTCTGTTTCCAAAATTGCATTTCATAGTTTGAGGCCGGCAAATACTCCGCCTTTGCCTTATGATATGCTTCCCGCATGGACTCCGTTGGTGTGGCATCCCATCTGCTTTCAGCGGTATTCAGCAACTCTTCTGCATGCTTCAGAGTATTAAAAATGTTTCGAAAGACATCTTTGTTCCACCGTTGAATATCCTTTTTGAGGGCAAATAATTTCCGATAAAAACCTTTCATGCCACCCGTAGTTGGATAAGATTGCCACGTGGTATGTACATAGGATTGAAAATCAGAATGATGCAGCCATGCATCCAAAAAACGAAAGGAGCGACGGGGCTGGGAAGAAGACTTTTTGCATGTCACCAGGAGTGGAGTGTGATCTGATGTAGTCCGAGGCAAGTGAGTTAACTGCATGATATCAAAATAATCCTGGAACATAGCATTAACAAAAATCCAATCTAAACATCTCCGAACGCGGCCAAGACCTCTACCATCTGCCCATGTAAAACGGGTACCATGATACGAGGGATCCATAAGAGAACAGTTTTTGATACACTCATTAAAATCTTGTAATGAAGCCAACGCTGGAGTGGATCGGCCATGATGATCTTCCAGAGAGCGAAATGTATTAAAGTCACCCCCAACTAACCAGGGCAATTGCAACGTGGCATGGAAATCACACAAAGATTGCCAAAGTTGATGACGCTGAGAGGATGTATGTTTCGCATAGACCAACGAAAGAACAAAAGTAGATTGTAACGATAGCGATTTTAATGTTAAATGGACCACCCGACCCTGGTCCTGCATGGCAATTAAAGTAAATTCATTATCCCGCCAGAAAAACCAAATCTGCTCAGATTGCGAAACAAAAGTCTGTGAGAAACCAAGACGTAAACCATAACCCATTATTTGTGATGGAGTATGTTTATGTTCAATCAATGCGAGTAGATGCAATTTATGTTCATGAATCAATGAATGTAGCCTAGGCAGAGAGGCACGCATGCCTCGAATATTCCAGATTAAAATATTCATTGAGATAGGGTAGAGGAACTTCCCTGAATAATGTGTGAAGCACTACGCGTGAGGACGGTGGATGGAGGCAAAGGGGGAAGATCCTTGCGTGATCTTTGCTTGCGGCGGGGTACCACAGGAATAAACGCTGCATCCGCCGTCGTATCCTGCAGCCGCAATAGTAGTAACTCATCATCCGGAGAGGGCTGCATGTGCTGCATGCGACGTGTCACATCAACCGAAACCGTCGATATGTCCTCAACAAATGTGTCAGTAGGCAAATCAGTGTCCGACACATGTCCAATATCGTGTTGCATGGCATCAACAGGAAAATCCACTGCATCACAAAACTCATCGTGTAGGGTAGCATCAGAAGGGTGATGCTCAGGTATCGGGAGCGGCTCCCCTGTGACATAATCCGCTGTATCCTGATCGCTTGAGAGCTGCGATGGATTCGCCACAGGCATGGGAGGTTGATCATTTGGAATCATATTATCTTCAACCGTATTTAAATTATCCAATGGGTCTTGAACATTGTTATTCGCCTCATTCCCTGAGGGTGGGGCAGTTTGTTTACGTTTTATTGGAGTCCATCGGGTTTTAGTTGGACGAGATTTCGGGGGCGGAGGAGGTGGAGGCGGAATACTAGTCTCGCCCTTAGATGTGCAATCAGCAAGTTTATGCCCCAGTCTGCGACAATCAGTACAGAACAACGGCAAATCTTCATAAACAATAGACTGAAGAATTAACCGACCTTTAGCTTGCAGATAAATTTTTTGCGGCAACTCCTGTTAGACATCCAGCTCAACACATACCCTAGCTACCGAGGGACGTAAGCCTTTAGAGGTGGCTACGTCCAATTTGAGTGGTGAACCGATAGAGCGAACTATTTCAAACAAGGCTTCCTGCCTATGCAGATGAATCGGTAATGCCGGTAGCGCAATCCAAACCGGCACAATTGGGACGTCGGAGGAAGGATCAAAATCCACTGTCCATTTTGTAACCCTCATGTGGCAACCAGAAATATGCCAAGAACGACGATAAAAACATCTCAAGTAATCTGTTTCATTGCTAAAATTCATCAATATATGCGTTTGATCAATGAGGGTGATCTGAAGGTCTTGGTGAAAACCAATCTTTTCAAAAACATCGCGTATAACCTTTAGTGGGGGGCGCCCATACCAAAATGTACCAACGAGGGAATACCAAAAAGGGACAGCCAGTGCGTCAATTTCCGAATCAAGAAATGAAACCAGGGGAATACCTTTATAACGAGTTGCAGTCTTAGGGGAGATGGAAATCGGCGTAGTAGATGATCCTGCGACCACCGCGGTGAATGAAGGCGCAGCAGTCATGCTTGTCGATGTCGTGAAAAGAAAAAGAATGTAGCTTTAGGAGTGCAGTGCAATAGCGGATGAAAGGAGATGCGGATCGCTGACAATGGATGGAATTATCGGGCAAATCGGAGGTGGCGGCAACGGCTAGTGCCGCCGCAGAGCGCTTTCGCCGGATCGCAGAGCCATCTTATCTCCTTCACATCAAATATATATATATATATATATTTTTTATAAAAATTTATTTGATTAGAATAAAGCCTCACTTATGGCGGAGGAAAACCATATTACATCAGTTCAGAGTATGTGAACAAATGAAATAACGAACTAAGAATTACATATCTCCAGTCATATATGATATGCCGCATTAAAACCTTGCTAGGTAAAACCACCCTTGTGGATAAAACCCTAGCGAAGGAAAAAGCGTACATATTTATATGACTATCATTGAAATGTGTAGAATTTAAATATGAGTACAAATGGTGATCTCCGTGAAAATGGCGCCAGTATCGGATAAAGCTGAAAGTACGATGCGGCAGTGTCACCTCCAGTAGCCCCGTCATATCAATCCAAGGGTTAGGCTTGTCAATGATTGTTAAGTTCGCCAAGAAGGAAAAACCAGCAGTTGGCAGCGCCAGACGTAATCCAAGACATGAAATAGAAAACACCAAGTGGTAGTTATAACACAGTGGAGAATATGAAATATAGGCCGATAGATAAGCAGACATACCGAGCCTGCCTGGATCCCTGAGGAAACAGGCAGGATGTGTCAGAGTTCGCCAATCCTGGTGGAAGACATAGATAGTGAGCCAACGCCAAAGCTCATGCCCCAAATGCATTCCCATCCACGTATAGTCAGTTGCGCAAGATGAATATCCAGCATTGTGAAGGCTCCCGAAACCAGCATGCATGTGAGATTGCCAGCACAGAAAAATACATGCAGCAGGCAAACCAAAATATATAGCACACAGATCTAGTAAAATCAGCCCAATAAAGTAAATCGATAGAACATTGAACCCACCAAGGCTGCCTGCACTAGGAATAGCGCAGGCAGCAACAGTTCGCCCGTGCCATTCATTGCAAACGCCCATGATATTACGTATCGCAGCATGTACCAAGACCGGTCGAGCATCCTCATCAAAGAGATTATATGTACATGGAAAAATAATATGTGTGTAAGCATGGAGAATGTGTATGCCAAATAGTAGAGAAAGAACAGCCAACATACCCGGCCTGCCTGTACTCCAACAAGTACAGGCAGATAAAAATTGTGTATGCCAATCCATTTGGAAGACGTTATGTTGACTGTCTACGCACAGTGACTGACGTGAGGTCCAGTGAGACTGCTGCCCGGACAATCGATGGCAGGCTAGAGGCTGTGAAAAATGAAGTGCATGGCAACATCATTGCATGCTGAGCCAAATAATGCGCTGGCATATTTGCCTCCCTGAACACGTGATTAGTTTCCAAATGATGGCGTGTGATCAACAAATGTAGTAATTTCAGATGGAAGTTTCCAAAGATCGATTGATGTTGCCCTAAACGTTGTAGCAGTTGTGCACAATCAGTTTCCATAATCAGGGATCTATATAATGGTAGGAAATATAACAAGCCAAACAGTGCTGTCTGGATTTCAGCCTGCAGCGGTGTACAGAATGGGAGGCGGAATGCGATGGCACGCACACATGCGCCACTAGAGTCGCGCAGAATGGCGCCTCCTGCCGCATTGAATCGTCCAACCGCTGCATCAACATTGAGTTTAAATCGGCCTGATGGTGGAGTAAGCCACTTAATCACTTGAAGACGCGGAGGGCGGGGCGTTGGAAGCCATGATAATGGCGTAAATGGACCGGCTGCCAATTTAGTTCCTTGAATCGTATGACCCCACAAATGAAGATCAAAGTGAATTGTGCGCCGAAATGCAGATATAGAAAAGGAGATCTGATCCCCATATACCAGATTGGCATAGGCACGCCATATATTATAAGTTATAATGGCCGGGACCACAATCTTAAGCACCCCATCTAAAGAAGAAGTGGATGACCTGTACCACCAAGCTAATAAGTATTGTCTTAGCGATAGAGTTGTTGGAGGTACACCCTGCAGTTCTGAGGCAAAGAACATCCACACAGGCTGAATTGTCGAGCAATAAAGGAAAATATGATCCACAGAGGAAGAATGGCGCTTGCAGAATGGACACTGCGTGGGACGAGCTGTCAGATAAGAACCTATATAGTCTTCAAATGGCAAAGCCGCATGGAATAAACGCCATAGGAATAATCTGATGGATGGCGAATGGTATTTGAACCAAATGAACTTTGCGGAAATCAATGTGGGTCGGGATGTGCGACAAATATTGTATGCAGACCATCGCAACATGTTGGTGCTGGGAAGGCAATGGTGGAACGGTAGTGTCAGTCTGCATGGCAGGGGGCAATTCTTGCGGGGCCATCGGTGTAGGGGCAGCAGTAGGTGTCGTCGGAGCAGTTGACTCAGGCAAAGTGACACGTAAATCTTGGTGAAAACCAATTTTTTCAAACACCTCACGTATAACTTTCAATGGTGGCCTGCCATACCAAAAAGTGCCGACTAAAGAATACCTGTAGGGTTCGGCCAGCGCATCAATTTCCTCATCAAGAAACGAAACCAGCGGAATGCCCTTGTGACGAGAAACCGGTTTCGGTGTAATGGAGATATTGACGATTGGTGATGCACCGGAGACAACGGCAGCAAAGGTCGGTGCCGTCGCCATAATCAAGAAAATTCAGACCGATGGTAAAAATAAACGAAAACCAGTAGGAATGGTAATGTGCGAGAGACATGCGACGGAAGGAGGGGATCGCGTCGGTCAGCGAACAGCGCCGCCGTGAGCAATAAAATTACCTTCCCCGCGGATGAAGGTTGTGTAGATTTATTTCGCTTCGACGTGAATGATGAATAGCTTCCGGTGGAATCAGACAGAGAAAGCAGCAGGCTGCAATGGATTATCAGAGTGGGCAGCAATCAGCGTCGGCGGCGCTAAAGCCGCAGGGACCATTCCGCGATCGCCGGAGATATTCAAATATATATATATATATATATATATATATATATATATATATATATATATATATATATATATATATATATATATATATTTGTTGCATTTTATCTCCAATCCTGCAGCTCTTTTCTTGGCACTTCATTCTTAATATTTTATTTTCGTTCGCTCGACCTATGCAGCATTCTTTTTTTTTCATTCGTCTTTTTTTCTTTTACTTTATTTGCTGAAGTTTATTCTTTTGATCTTGCAACAAACGGACAACTCATCTTTACAAAAAAAAACTTGGACTTAAGATAATTGTTTTTCATAGATTTATTCGTCTTTTATATATAAAGCTAGTCCACCATCTAAACATGCTACCTGTGTCACATACAAGTCTTGTTGCTAATGAAGCTATTAGTTGATTTTTAGACTTTGTGTGACATTGTTTGCATTTGTGCTTGATTTTGGTTGCAAATTATTGTGTTCCAAGGCTGTCTTAACAAATACCATACACGGCCATATAACCCAACGGCTTCCTTGCACAACCTACCATGTAAAACACCAAAGCCTACACGTGAAAGCACCACGGAAAAGCTCTTTATATATCTATTTTTCTTTTGCTAATTTCCGCCCTCAGAAGAAACAAAAAAAAAGAAAACAAAAAAAGGTTCCAGACAGCTGAAATTAGGTTTTGATTACTAAGGAATTTCTATTCAAAAGTGCCTGCTTTACTTGCATATGAATTACGTGATGGCACAGTACCTGACCCTCGTAAATATTATCTTTTGCTGAAATTGTGAGTTTCTTTGGGCCATCAGTTAAAAAAAAAGAGGCTTTGCACTATGAACAGGGCATTGCTCGATTAAAAGGAAAAAAAGGCGTATACATACATAGCTACACAAACTCTAATTGTCACCTTTTTGTTTCATGGACACTTGATTTGTGACTTAATCAAACATCATTGTAAACAACTCGCATAAAGGCTAAGATCAATTAAAGATTGTCCATGACAACCCCTTAGCGTTTCTCTGGCTCAGCCTTCAACATCACGTTTGGTTTCTTATTGCTTTTTGATTCTTTAGAGTGTCCAAGTTTTGTGTGTGAGTTATATTGGTGTACACTCTATTGCCGTGCTCTTTTGGTTATAAACTGGTGGTTGAAGACCCCTCATTGATTTGCTAACTTTGATTGTCTCTAACTCAAGGTCTTGAGCCAGAAACACAAGTTGTGAGATTGAGTGACTATATCCGAGAGGGTGAGGCATACATATATTGATTTCGTTTTCTACTAACGTGACAATGTCTCTTCCGTCTTTGTGTTAGTTTTTCTCTTTTTTTCGTTTTAGTGTTTCGTTTCAGGCTCTAAGTACATGGCTGGATCACATAAGAGTACCTCGAGATCTCCACCACCATTAGAGGAGGAGAGTGGTACCATACACACGACGTCACTTCAAGAGCTGTTTGATAGACTTGATCAGTTTCAAAGCACACAAGACCGACTTGTGACCACTGTAGACCAACTCCAGAGATCTCAACTAAGAATTGTGGATATAAGTGGACCCACAATGCAGAATGATACTGCTCCACCTCCACCAGTTAGAGGACGTCGCATACACAGAGGAAGAGGGAGAGCGGCCCTACGACATGTCCCAATGCAACCTCTAGGTGATATGCAAGATGAGTATGAGCCGAATCCTTACATAGAGCATGAAGATGTGTTTGGTTATGCGCCACCCCCCAAGCATGTCTACTTTGGCCAAAACCAAGGTCATCCCCCGCTTCGTCCCAATTATAATCAAAGATTCAACCAAGAAGATGAGACAAGTAGGATCAAGATGAAAATTCCTCCGTTTTATGGTAAGAGTGACGCTGAGACATACTATGAGTGGGAGAGGAATGTAGACCTGATCTATTCTTGTAAGAACTTTTCGGAGATGTCTAAAGTTAATTTTGCTGTGTTCAAGTTTGCTAATTATGCACTTATATGGTGGGACAAGATTGATAGTGATAGATGAAAATCCAGAGAGGGAAGGATAGATACGTGGGAAGAATTAAAAAGGTGCATGAGAATTAGGTTCATTCCTACGTCCTATAAGAGAGACTTGCATGTGAAGCTTCAAAATCTTGCACAAGGCACTGGAAGTGTCGATGAATATTACAAAGAGATGGAGCTACTCTTGATGCGTGCTAACATAGATGAAGATGAAGAAGCCACTATGACACGTTTTCTCCGTGGCTTAAACTGGGAAATTGCCAAAACTGTAGAGTTGCATCCCTATTATGACATGACCTTCTTGGTCCATCTTGCTGATAAAGTTGAAGCACAGTCACAATGAAGCAATGCTCAGGCTCGACAGTTTTCATCTTCGACACAATTTAGAGGGATGAAAACCTAGCAGATGAGGTCGCAGGATGCACGTCCACAGCCTACACCATTGCCGCCCCATTCTACGTCGGCTCCAGATAAAGATAAGGCGAAGGTTGGTGATGCAACCCCTCAGCAAGGTAAGTTTTCTAATATGACCTCTAGGACTAGGGATATTCGGTGCTTTCGTTGTAGAGGCATTGGTCATGTTTCTATAGATTGTCCTAATCCTAAGAGGATCATGTTAATTGAGGAAACTAATGAATATGTATCTGAATCCGATCATGATGAAAGTGAGAAAGAAAGTGTTGAAGATTGTGGCATTGAGGAAGAGGGTGAATGTAGAGAGTTTCCAGTAGTTAGACCATGCCTTAATGCCCAAATGCAAATGAATGAACATGAACTTCAACGAACTAACATATGTTGCATGATTGGTGGTAAGATATGTACTATGATTATTGATACTGGATCTTGTGTTAATGTAGCTAATACTGAACTTGTTAGAAAACTTGGTTTAACTATGATTGATCACCCACACCCATTTAAGTTATCTTGGCATAATGATATTGGTGTCGTTAAAGTGACCAAGAAAGTTCTTGTTTCATTTTCTATTGGTAGCTACAAGGATGAGATTCTTTTTGATGTTGCCCCTATGCATGCTAGTCACATACTTTTAAGAAGACAATGGCAATATGATAAGTATGTTATGTATGATGGTTTTCTTAATAGATATTCTTCCGAGTTGAATGGCAAGTTGTATAGGTTGAATGCATTATCTCCATAAGAGGTGATGGAAGATTATAAAAGGCAGCAGCAAAAGCGTTATGATCCACTTGAAAGAGCAGCTGAGAAGAGGTTTTTGGAGTCTCTTAAACAAGAGGCCCACAAAGCAGATTCATGGGCTAAGGAGAAGAAGGAAACAAGGGAGAAAAACAGGCTTTAATAGTTGAACATGTTGCTGACTCATCAGACATATCCTTTGATGCATTGCAAGTTGATTTAAATTCTGATTTCATATGCGTAATACTTTTGATATTGGTGCATTATTTGCAGAGATCGAGGTGTCTAACCATGTTAGTCCATCTACAGTTTTATGCCCCTTAGAATTGGAAATTGTTACACACCCTAAACTTGAGTTGGTTTCTAATGATGATGCTTTCATTGCTGAGTTTGATACTTTACTAGATAGGTGCACATTAGAAGCTAACTTTGATAGCCATCTTGATGTATGTGTTAACTTTGCTAATGTGTTTTACTATCAAGATCCTTTTGATATCTGCTACACTTACATTCAGTGCATGCCCTTTTTGATGCCTTCCGGTCTAAGTGCAAGCAAATATGATTTGTGTCCTTTTCTATGCTTAGATGACATTGGTTCATTTGATTACTTGTGTTCTGATTTTTCTTTTCATATTTTGATGGTTCATGATCCTTTTAGTCTTTGCACTCCCTTGGTTTCTGCCTTGCTTTGGACAATTTACGTATTTGACCCAGGATCTAGGACTCGAGAGGGCATGCAAACGATTTTGGCTTCAAATTTGAGCGATAGTGTGTGTTTAACACTCCTTTTATGCTACCCTATATGGTTGACTGTCTCTTGTTGAATGGTTTTGCTTTGCCTCTTATGTTGCACCCTAAACATGTAAAGAAGCGCATGATGTTAGGCATCCTTTTCCTCTATACATTTCTTGATTCGTGGATGAATCCTTGTTAAGGGGGAGGGGATGATGCGACCTAAGTGCCCTAGTGTCTTACATGTTTTACTTTCATTTTATATTTCTATTTATCGCGTGTTTTTTGTCTTGGTGAAACTAATATCGGTTCAAAGTTGTGTTAAGATGGTTTATACAGGTTTTTGGAGGTTACTTGACCAGCAAGAAAGCTTGGAGACGTTGGCATCACCCATGCTGAAATGTAGGATTTCAGCTTGACACAGTCTTGGTATTTTAGCTATATCGTTTCAACGGATGATTAAAATTACCTGATTCTAGCACCTAATGATAGATAAGAGATATATCTACAACTCTTATCTCTAGAATATTTCTTAAATTCGGAGTCTAAGATGTTCAGAATTCGTGATAAAGTTGAGCATAGCTGACAGCGAGTATTTTGCTGACACCTAAAATTCAAACAGCCATATGTCCTTCAATAGTTATCCAAATCAAGTGATATTCGTGGCTAAAATCAAGCAAATTTCGTGCTCTACCACTTTGAAGAAGGGATTAAGAGCTGATTCGGTCCATATCCATGACTAAACTCGTGTGCAAGATAAAGCTGTACAAGAAAACAAGATTGTCATTATCCATTTTAGAACTTATCTTTATTTTTTTCAGATTGTTATTTTTTATCCTTTTTAAAGACCCTTGGCCGAAGTAGCAGGCAGGAACATTTTTCATTTTATAAAATTTGGTGAATTCATCATTTTTCTTCACAAGAGATTTTCTTGTGTTATTTGGTTTCAATCCAAGGTTAAATCCATATCAAAGATTGAGCATTCTTTGAGGGAGGATCAAACTTTTCAATAGACGAATACGTCCTTCGGTGTTAATTCATCTAAAATCACGAACAATTCGATTCTTGAGAAGCATTACTCATTGAAGAACACGTTTTTGGGTGTTAATTCATCTGAGGTGACGAACAGGTCTTCATCACATGAAGGTTAAAAGGAAGATCGGGCCAAACTCGCGTCATATTCACATCATTCCACCTCCACCTCAGTTGTGGCTTCCTCTTCCTCTTCCTGCAAAATGCTGCCGCCTACAGATGCTTACGCAGCTTGCCCCTTTCCCCTTTCTTCTTGTATTCTTCCCACCATTCGGGATATCCATGCAGCTTGAAGCATTTGTCATGAGAGTGACCCTTTCTTTTGCAATGACTGCATTCCTGAGTCTTGTCTTCCCCACCACCACGCCGTGAGGTTTGAGCTGAGCGTGGTGGTTGATTTCCTCATGCCTGTTGTAGTCTGATGGTCCTTTGGTGATCAATCTCTTCCTAACCCCAAGTGATATCTTCAGATCTGATGGGGTTGAGGCCAATACGCCACTTTGCACCTTTGAGCGTCGGAGTTCATTGAATGCAGTCTAACCTGTAGGCCTTGGCTCCCGCTTAAGGATCTCCTTTTTGGTATCTCCATACCTCTCGTCGACAGCTAATAACAGTTGGTAGAGCCTCTGCTCTTGGATCTTCCTTGTGTATGTAACGATATCTTTGGGTTTTTCCATCGGATTCGGATCTAGGATATCAATAGACATCTAGAGTCCTTGGAATTTATCCCAGAGGGCTTCCAATGGCATGTTCCCCTGTTTAAGTGTATAACATTGTTTATGCAAATCAAATATCTGTAACAGGTCACTCTCAGACCCATATGTAACTGCTAGTCCATCCCACAAAGTTTTTGCCATTGTATACCTGGATACATTGGTGACCAAGCTGTCATCGATATTATCTTTGAGCCATGTGAAAACTAACTGATCTTGTTGATCCCATGCAGTGTAGGTAGGATCAGTCGGCAGTGGGGGTGGAGGGACCCCTGTGATGTTGGAGTTGTTCCCCCTGCCACCAAGTGCAATCTTCATCAGTCTGCTCCATAGACTGTAGTTGGTGCTGGTTAGCTTGACCTTCAACGTCAAATTGGTTGCTGGCATGGGAGGTGGTAAATGCAGGCTTTGTTGCAAGAATTTTGCGAATTGTTCAGAAAGATCGAAACTTGCATGGAGGCTTGGTTTATTTTCTAAAGTTTCAGGCCTATTTTCTGAGGTTTCCAAAATTTGTGACATGATGTTGTATTTTGCAGATACAGAATTGAATTGGGCAGAGATTATCCTTGATCGTGGTCACAGATCAAGTCTGGTATAAATGGCCATGAGGAAGCCAAAGAAAAACTTCTGAGCCAGCAGGGTAAAGGCAGATACGGTACTTGGTCAAAGGTCAAATCTGGTGATGATGAGAAATACCTCTGAACCAACGAAAAATGGATAACTGCATGTTCACTTCATCTGAACCGCTCTGATACCATGTGTTAAAGAAAGAATATGGTGTAGACAGGGCAAAACAGAAAAACTTCTGTATTTTTCAGTATATTTTTGTCGTACAATTTCCTCACACTTTGTCCTATAATTTATACGCCTTAGCCTAGGTTTACAAAAGGAAACTCATTCTCAGTCAAATCAATTTACACAAATTATGGACACTCCTAATTAAAACCGAATCAACTGATTTGGGTTGCAAACATTAAATCCCTTCAATCATGGGATTCTAACAATGACTTGGGCTTGGAACTAACAATCCAAGTCCTGATGCGGGTGCTCAATCGACGCAGAAATCTCGATATCTTTAACTTCTCATCTGACATGATTGTGGGTACGAATCATCCCAATGCTGTGAACCGACTTGCATAATCGGCTACAGACATACCCGCTTCCTGGCGTAATGACTCAAAGCACTGACCTTCCTCTCAGTCACCGAAGGTGGAAAGTAATACTTATTAAATTCTTCCAGAAACTTGTCCCATGGAACTGGTCGAGGTAGAGGCTGAACATTAGTCTTCCACCCTTGATTGGCCTTCCCGATCAAAAATGGGCGTATCACCTGCGCCTTCAGCTCAGTAGGGACCCGTATCAGCTCGAAACAATTTTTCGCTTCATCTAACCAGTTCTCAGCCTCATCCGGATTGGAACCGCCCTCAAAAGAAGGAACTCGAGCCCTTTTCATGGCCTCAAAATAGTAATGAGCATCACGCTGCTGGGTATTTAGAGAAGGAGGAGGTGCAGCCTGCACTTGGAACATATTCTGACTCATCTGAGTCATTGCCTACATGAACGTCTGGAAGGCACTAAAATCTGGTGTCAGCAGTGGCGGATAATAATAGTATCCCTGTGGTGCTGGAGGGTACTGCCCCTGTGGTGGAGGTGAGTACTGAGGCTGAGTATGGTATGGTCCATATGGAGGGGGAGGAGGTGGCGGCATCTGAGTCTGTGAGGGAGGTCTGTGTGTCTGTGAAGGAGGAGCTCGCTGCTGAAGTGGCTCAGGCTCAGCAGGAGGATGTGGCGTCTGCTCATGTGCTGAAAGCTGGATGGCTCTGCGTGATCTCCCACGGGGCCCTCGAGGTTTGTCAGATATCCTATAAAAACATTCACTTACTTAGTAAATCATATTATACGTACGAAAATAAAGATTTTAATTTTCCATATTGTGCTACGTTGCAAGGCTAAGGTTATGGTATGATTGTAACTAATGTCTAAGATCATAAATTAGATTTATAAGAAAAGTGTTTTAAGTTATCAGTTCCGTCAGTGATCTAGAGCCTTGGGCTCTGATACCACCTGTAGTGCCCCGCCCAAGTAAACAGACTCGGCACGACTCGCCCGCCGTACTCTTCTAGAAGGAGTACCAAGCGTCGTCATCACATACATACATAAAGGATACATGTGGATGGATAGATCAACAGAACCCAATAAACACTACATAACCGTTTTGTACAATCGACAGCGTCATACGATACAAACGGTACACAAGTTCAGAATTTCCCAAAAGATTAAGTCCATCATGCAAAATACACAATACTGAAGTGCACAGCACAGTCTACGATCTAAAAAATCCTGCACATGGATAGGGATGGCCAAGGCTTGCTCTCCTCAGCAATGTACTCAACCTCAAAGGTTTGGTCCTCTGAAAAATGATATAATAACAACGGTCAGACAAAAGAATTTCGCCTGGCAAGTAAACTACTCGGATCCCCTACGCAGATCAAATAGGCTATGAACAGGCAGCGGAAGTAAAATGTTTTTAATGGAAAATAATACCTATCTTTTCACAATTAGATACGTCAAGCGTAATGACAACAATGTACATTACAACAATGAATAATAGCAACAGAGCACATAGCATAGCTAAAAAGATATCTAGTCTATCTAGATTCTCTGATGACTCGTTCTACGATCCCCTTACCCTATACGTTATCATATTAGAATCTAATCATCAAACTTAATTCTATCATAGTACTGAAGGTTTGACAGTGCATACATAAGTTTGTGATATATTAAATTCGCTAAATTAAACAAATCGTTCTTTAATACTAAAAAGGTAATGTAATACCAAAAATTTGATTTACATTCTTTCATACTTACGTGATGGCCATTGAAATGTAATAACAATATCTAGCGACATCCGGAATGATTCTTCGTAAAGGTACTTAAACGATGATCCATACATCAATCTGAATAGGTAGCCTTATGTTGACTCATATGCCATAAACCCAAGCTCTTCACAAGGTATTCACACAACACATCATACATAATAGTTTTGGGAGCCATGTTCTTCACAAGGTATTCACCCAATACCCAACATGCATATGTCACTTTAGAAACTTCCGTCTTGTAGATACAGTTCATTACATTCCCCTTCTTTTCATACGTGTCATAAAAACAAGACATAAACATACTGTGAGACGTTATCTTTTCTTAAAAACACATGTCTGTTTTGACCTTTTAAAAAGTCTCATTATCGTAAAACATACTTGCCTTTTTGCAAAAACATAAGAAGTGTTCAACGGATTTACTTTCGCATATGTCGGTAAAATTATGTTTTCGTAAAGTTACATTTTCGCGGTTGTCTGGTTTGCTTAGAGTTTCCGTTCGGCTTTCTAAAATCGCAAACTTAAAGCTAAATCCTATACTTACGTCATTCATACCTTAATTTCAAGAATTATTCCATCTTCTACTCTTGTCATGGCCGAATATAGGGCCTTTAAAAAAACATTCTGGTTTTTCATTCATATCATAAGACAATCCCGAGTTGAACTTAATTCTTGTAACTCCTATAAACAGACCATTCTGAGGTCCATGAAGCTACAATCATCACCTAAGTAAAAACTTACACATCATATAACATGAGAAGTATAAGCATAGAACTTTATACTACAAAGATTAAATGTCGTGTGTGTGTGTGTGTATATATACACATAATTTATATTATTCATAAAATACTCAATTAATTATCAAATGCTCCAAGTAATCTTATGAAAAATGAATTTTTCATCCTTAGGAGGGCCAAAAACCATGGGTAGTACACCCCCCTCTCAACCGAAAATTACAACTCCAACATACACAATAATGCTCGTAACACACTTATGATAATTATTCTTTTTTCTAGCCTTTATTTTATTTAACTTCTTTGTTGTATATGAAAATATACATATTTAAGACTTGGTTAACATACCATCCATGTGCCATATATCATTCAAGACAAGGCTTTAAAATACATAGAACCATAAGAATATTCATGGAATGAGTATGGCACTAATCTATACCTTTTATAGCTTCAAATAACATATTTTAATGCATAATAGCATAAGCTTTTAGCCCAAAATAGGGGAATAAAACAGCCCTTATTTTTCGGCCTAATATACACAAAGGAAATAAAATAGCCATCTTGAAGAAAACATATCAAACAAGTTCTTGAGATATGTGAAAATGTGATGCCTCACATAACCTTACCTAAGAACACAAATACATAGAAATTCAAGTAACACTTAATATAATGTGAGATGGCCATTAAATGTATATACATACAAGAAAATAGTTGTTTCATAATTTTTGTTTAAGAGGCTTACTTTAAGTCTTATTTTCATATGTATGTCTCTATTAATTTCAGTCCACATATAATCAACCATAATATTCCTACATCACATATCCAAGACATATACCTACTCAAAAATAGTCTATTTGCATGTCTAAGAAAACATTTTGAACCTAAGCTCATTTGATGAATTTTTCTCTCAACATAATACTAAAAAGTTCACAAGTAAACATAGTTGATCCAAATAGATTTACTTGCCTCTAGATCTTGATTTTTCTTGAAGAATACATTAAGAGTCCTCCCTCTTAGCTTGTGTAGGGGCTTGATGATTGAAAGTGTGCCTCCTCCTATCTTTGGAGGTACACGGCCGAACCATGGAAGGGAGGGAGGAAATTTTAGTACATGCATGTATGTTATGAAGATAGTAAGGTGAAAACTCTAAAAAAAAAATCTTACCTTAGAGGTGTGGTTACACCTTGGATGGTCTTAGGGACTTAAATTGATCTTGGATTTTGAAGCAAACTTCCTCACTACCCTCCTAAGAGTGCACGGTTTTGAGGGTTAATTAAACAAAGAAATACTTTCTTGAAGATTAAATGCATGAAGAACATATGCATTATCATACCTTGGATGTGAGCAATTGAGCTTGGACTTAAGATTATTGTATACACCAAAAGAAGTATACGGTTTTTGCTAGTGGAGGAGAAGAGACAAAGGAGCTTCCTTACTTCTCCTAACTTGGAGTGGAGTGAAGAGGTTTTTGGACTACACCTTGAGATTTCTCTAGTTTGATGGTGGTTTGGAAGGAACAATCGCTTGACACTTGCTTGGCACTTATGGCCGAAATTTCTAGAGGGGAAGGGAAAGGAGGTATGATGGTTAGTAGCTTGGAAGATGGGAATGGGAAGGCTTTTTGAAAGGCTCAAGGTAATGCATGTAATGCATTTTACTTTTAGAAGACCTTTTGAAAGCTTTTTCCTTTCTTGTGCAGGTGAAAAGATAATATAAGACAACTATTGGCTTACTAGAGGGGTGGGCGGTTGGGGGTATTTGTAAGGGCATTGTGGTCCTTTTGTTCCACACTAATTTTAATTGTGTAAATTGTTATAATTTGAGGTAACATGTTGCGACTCTATTGGGTCTTATCTAGTTGTTTATAAAATAAATTCTTAACTACTTTAATCACATATATACAATATGTACAAGTAAACACGACATGTTAAGTCAAGCGAACGTTACGACGTTGGGTCGTAACAGGTGTTGGTTTCAACTCTTCAAATCTAAACTTCTTAATCATATCATTGACATACTTAAGTTGGCTAATGTGGATTCTTTGATGAGTTTGTTTGATTTGAAGTCCCTAAGAAGTAGTTCAATTCTCCTACCATTGACATCTCGAATTCAGACTTCATATATTCCTCTAAGTCTTTTACTAAGGTAGGGTTGGTTGAGCCAAAGATGATGTCATCTACGTATATTTGAACTATCAATAAGTCATTATCTTTTCTTTTTAGAAATAGTGTGTTGTCTATGGTTCCCTTTGATAATTATTTGTACTAAGAAAGTTTGCAAATCTATCGTACCAAGCTCTTGGAGCTTGTTTCAATCCATATAAAGCTTTCTTAAGCTTGTATACATGGTGAGGATTCTTTGGATCTTCGAATCCAGGGGGTTGTTTGACAAACACCTCTTTTTGGATGTATCCATTCAGGAACGCAATCTTGACATCCATTTGGAAGAGTTTAATATTGCTTAGACTGGCAATAGAAAGTAATAATCTAATTGCTTCTAGTCGTGCAACGTGTGCAAAGGTTTCTTCATAATCTATTCCTTCTTGTTGATTATAAACTTATGCAACTAGCCTAGCCTTATTTATTGTAATATTTCCTTGTTCATTCATTTTATTCCTAAATACCCATTTTGTCCCTATTATAGACTTATTTTCGAGTTTAGGTACTAAGTCTCATACGTTGTTCTTGGTAATTGGTTCAATTCCTCATGCTTGACATCTATCCATGATATATCACCTAAGGCTTCCTTAGCATTCTTAGGTTCTAAGTATGACATTAAGCTATGTCCTTCAGCTTGACTTATTTTACTACGTGTTCTAGTCCCAACACTTGGATCCTCAATGATTAACTCTTTAGGGCATTTATGTTTATCTTTTATAAGCCACCAATTCCTTGGTTGACTAGGTTCACCCTCATCTTGTTCAAATATGTCATTAGTGTGAACATTATCGTATACAATTGGATCATCTTGCAAGTTAGTTGTGTTATTTTCTAATTGCAAAATTTCTTCATTTATTTCACCTAAGGGTTCATGCATATCTTGTTCAGGGGGATTTGATTCTAGATGAGCAAGTACAGGCTCAAGTAATACATCATCATCATTAAACATATTTTCAACATTATTCTCTTGTTTAAGTTGAGTTTCATCACTAACTTCAAAATATGCGTTCTCATTGAATTTCACATGTATGGATTCAATTATCTTTCTAGATGTAGGATTATAACACCTATATTCTCTAGAATTAGTTGAATAACCAACAAATATGCATTCAATAGACTTTTGTTCAAACTTGTCTAGATTATCTTTAGTATTGAGTACAAAACATTTACATCCAAATGCTCTAAGATAATCTACCTTAGGTTGTCTATTGTTTAACAATTCGTAAGGTGTTCTATTTAATTTTTTTCTAACAGAAAGCCTATTTATTATATAACATGCACAACTAACAGCTGCAGCCCATAAATATTTTGGTAATTTATTTTCACATAACATTGTTCTAACAATTTCTTGAATTGTTCTATTTTTATGTTCAACAACTCCATTGAGTTGTGGTGTTCTAGGTGGTGAGAATTCATGTCTTATTAAATGTAATTCACAAAACTTGACTACATGTTTGTTTTTAAATTCTCCACCTCTATCACTACTAATTCTTTTAACATTTTCTTCATATTGATTTTCAAGCTGCTTAATATGATTTTTGATTGGCAATGGAGCATCGTCTTTGTGCGTTAAGAACAATGTCCATGTGTATCGTGAGTAATCGTCTACTATGACACACAAATAGTAGTGTCCACTAGACTTCTTGTCCTACTTGGACCAAATAAGTCTAAGTGAAGCAATTCTAGTATATGACTAGTACTCACTTCATGTTTTGATTTTAATGTTTCTTTAATATGTTTTTCTTTAATACATGTTTCACATAGTTGAAAATTATCTAAGTCTAACTTAGGCATACCTCTGATTAGATTCTTCTTATACAACTTCTAAATAGTTGAAATTCATATATGGCGTCGTCTATGCCATAAATTCACATCTAAGTCATGTGATATTAAACACTTAACCTTAGCATCTAACATGTTATCTAAGGAAAGGGTATAAATGTTGTCGTCCCTATTTCCTTTCAATACGATTTCTCCCTTATCATTTATTATATCAAAAGAATTGGGAAGAAAAGAAACATTGTATCCACAATCTATAAGTTGCCAAATACTAAGTTGTAAGATAGATTGCTTACTAACAACACATCTCGTATTTGAAATGCGTTAGGGTCCCCAATTGTTCCTTTTCCAACAACTTTTTCTTTGTTATTGTCACCGAATGTCACCTTTCCTCCATTCTTGATATGTTTAAGTTTGGTGAATAGTTTGGGTTGCCCGTCATATGCCTTGAACATCCGTTGTCTAAAAGTCATTTGGTTTTTAGATTCTTTGATTTTGCCTCCTTCTTGCATTTCTTATGATTTTCCTACAATGAAGACAAAGTTTTAGGTACCCTTTACTTGGGTCCTTGAATGTTAGGGGCACCATCCTTGTGTAAATATCCCTTAGGTATCCAGACTTGGATGTACCTTTTGGGCACATATTTGACATGAGTTGATTAAAGAGGATTAACATGTGTTTGACCATTCCATTTAAAAGATGATGCATCGTCATACATGTTATACATTGGTTGATAAGTATTATGTCTTGGCCGACTTTGATAGTGAGTGAAAGGCATATGATTTTGTTTCTTGAATGGCGCTATGTATGTGTGTTCATATGCATTTCTATAAGTCTTATATGAATTTTGCCTGTATTTAGGTTCATAATAAGTTGGATGCATTTGATTTTCTCTAGATACATTTGTATACATATAGGCATAATTTCTAGGTGGTCTAGATGCAAGGTTTTGCTTAGTTGCACATTTATATGTGTGTGCTTTTGTGGGTGCATGTTGCACTTTTACCTTAGAAGAAGTAGAAGGAGGAGTAGCAGGCAAAATATGTATATATGATTTAGTTGTACTATATGGTAATTTAGACTTAGATGATATGAAGCTAGTCTTTTTGCCTAACTTGTAATTTTCTTCTATATACCCTAAGCCCTTTTTATCATTTCCATATTTTTGTGATGATGTAAGTGTGTCAAGCATGTTTGTTCCAGATTCAAACTGTTCTAACATCTTTTCTAAGTCTAGCTTGGATGTTCTGAGTTGTGATATTTTATTTTCACAATTTTCTACCTTAGATTCAACATGTGATTTTCAGTTTTTAAATTATGCTCGTTTTTCCGGTATGACTCAATTTTAATCTCTAAAGAGTCAAGAGTATTCAATGACTCTTGTTTGAAAGATTCTATTTGATTAGAAAATTCCAAGTTGGACGTCTTCAACTTGTCATTTTCTTCAATTAGTTTCTTTTTCTCTTTTGATAATCGTTTACGGTGTGCACGCATTTTTAGAAATTCTTCATACATCTCATCAAATGAAATTTCATTATCAGAAACTACATCAGATGAAGAACTTACCTCGTTGGTTACGAAGCAGATTTGAGCTTTCTCAGTGTCAGATTCTGAGTCGGACGGTCGCTCCACGTGCTTGCCTTCATTGCTCGTTTGCCTCTTCTTGACTTGGACTCATTTTCCTTAGGCTTTTGTGCCTCCTTGTCTTGTTTATTGTTATTATTATTCTTGTTGTTGTTATTTTTCTTTGTTGGACAATCATAACCACTTGTTATTTGAGTTATTTTTCTTAGATTGAGAAGAAGAAGACTGTTGTCTATTCCTATTAGGCCGTTTAAAAAACTTTCTAAGTTTTCTAGCTACTAAGATTAAGTCACCATCTAATTCACTGTCGCTATTACTTTCACTATTATTATGTGTCTCAGTTGTTTTGAAAGCAACAGACTTACCGGTAGATTTTGATGACTCATACTTCCGTCGGTTTAGTTTTACCTCATATACTCTAAGTGAGCCTATCAATTCGTCCATTTTTGTGATTGATTTTATTTCTTCAATTGTCGTGACCTTTGGATCACATTTAGCAGGAAGACTTCGTAGCACTTTTTGAACTTTCTCTTTGTTGGTAAACGATTTTCATCAAGCTTCAATTGCATTGAAAATGTTAGTAATCCTCAAATCCATAGATGTCATAGATTCGTTCAGCAACATTTTGAACGATTCAAGTTCAGACATAATCATGTTTATTTTTGACTCTTTTACACCGCTAGTACTTTCATGCTTTAATTCTAAAGATTTTCACATGCGTGTGCACTTGTGCAATTTGAAACATATCCTGCTTCAGAAGTCGTTAACCTATTCAAAAGTAGTTGCATAGCTTTAGCATTCATGGACATTTTCTTTTTATCTTCGACTGATCATTCACTTTTATATTTTTCTAATTCTTGCGTTACACTGTTTACTTGAACAACTTTCATTGGAACGTATGGCTCGTCTTCAACTATAGACCATAAATTGATGTCTATAGCCATTAAGAATAGCCTCATTCTAAGTTTCCAATTATCAAAATTATTACCATCAAAAAGAGGAGGACATTGTATAGACATACTTTCCAACTCACCTTTGTGAGAAACAATGGCCATTGTATGTACCTTATGTTAGTGTATGTGCTCTAGGCCATAATTTGGATGTGTATGTTATATATTTATTATTAATAAAGAGGTTTTATTATCATTATTGTTGGTTAGTACGTTACACAATTATGATATATGTCCCTGGTTCATTATTGTTATAGAGATAAAATAATTTATAACCAGTATGAGTATTGATTTGATAATCATGACATGATTATGTGTATGGTGATTCAAATCAATCTCATAGATACTTGTTAGAGAACAGTGTATTGGATAGACCCTTCATGAGATTATTACATGGATTAGTGTCATAAGTAAATCTCATGATAGTCATGTTTTAATCCTTTGACTTTAGATTGTCATAGTTTCCAACATAAGGACTATTATATTTTGAGATGATCAAACGTTATTCGTAACTGGATAATAATAAAGGTCATGATTGAATATGATAGAAATTATGTAGAGGATATTGAACAATCAACATAGAATTTGTCCCTCTCTTTTGAGAGAGATGTCTTTGGGCCCCTCGATTAGTGAGACTGTGAAATGCATGGCCGTGCTCAAATGAATTGATAGTATGATCAATATCATTTGTTTTATCAGTCTACTTAGAGATCGAGTAATCATATGTTTGAACAATATAAGTATGACGCTGACCATAACTTATGTTAAAACTAGATATCGTGTGACAAAGGGATTAATGCATGTACTATTATTAGGCTAGTTGGACTTTACTCGTATTAATTGGGTAGTCGTAATGTCTTGCTAGAGACCAATTACGACTTGTTGGTTTAATGGAGATTCAACCGACTGCTAATTAATATGGGCCTATCGAGTCACACACAAGAATGCGTATGGGCTGATATTAATAATATTAATAACATTAATATTAGATATTAATTATTATTATTTTTATTATTTTTGTTTTTATGATTATATATATATATATATATATATATATATGTATTATCGGATAATAACGAAAGAATCCATATCTGATATGGATTTTGAATATCCTGATAGAATCCATATCTGATATGGATTTTGATTGACATTAACTAGTCCGATTAAGACTCGGATTTTGATGTCTATATATGTGTATATATACTGTGTATCTCGTAGAGAGAGCACACGCGAAAAAATACAAATTTCAGTTTTAGAGAAAACCAGATTTCTCAACCGTGTCGTTCAAGAGCTAGCACTCCGGACGGAAGCATTCGTGTGGATACCGGCAGAGGGTGTTCGTGTCATCGCACCTCATATGTTCGCACCTTCTATGTCTGCAGATTGCAAATCTACAGAGGTATGGTTTTTGATTTCTTTCATCGTATTAAACGAACAACATGGATCCTTGGTAGAAAATCGGAGATCAAGTTTTATTTTTCGCTATGCGTTTTTGCTGGTGCATCTCGTATGTTTCCTAACACCTTAGACTTGAGATAAGCAGGCTACTTTGAATTGTTGTTTCTTGGCCTTGTCTTGTTCGTATGGTGTTGAATCTTTCTTCTTAGAGTGATGTTGGCCAAGTCAAGATAATGAGAATGCACATAATGTTACAAAAATGCAAGATCTAAGACCCTTAACAAGAAGTAAAACTAAGAAACTAATGCATGAAGTGGGGGCCTTCATATTTAAACATGTGCAAGATGAACCAAGGGAATTTATACATTGGGTTCACCTTATTGAACCTATAACATGATTTATAAGAATTTTTAGAACCATTTTAGAATATCATTAAGATAGAATGTGTTCTTTGTTTTGCTTTTTAAATGTTTATGTTGTATTAGTTTAGGTACATCTCGGATTGTGAGTTTCTGCAGGACCAGTTTTGGTAGAATTGACGTATCTCTCCAACCACAAGGCCAATTTAGGAGTTGCAAGATGAGTTTGAAAGCTAAGATAAAGATCTACAACTTTCATGCTTTGTACTTTTCCAAAATCGGTCGTCTTGATAGCCAAAAGGAGCATGCAAATAGAAGTAATTCTTCTACCGAATTCTGTGACATACCTTTAGTAACTTGGATGTATCTCCTCAATGGTTGGGCCAAATGCAAAGAACTTTATATGCTTATTTTCTACACTTAATGGGCTATAAACTAGTTTGGATTGGAAGATGTCCAAAAATCAGCCACAAACCAGAAAAGATTTCAAGTTGAAGACAAATCCTTAAAGTCTTCCATGAATAGTACTTGAGGGACCTACTTTGAAAATCATCATTCAAGACTTGCAAGACTAGTTTTTATGGAGCCTGCATGAATAGTTTTTAGAAGTGTGTAGTCTTTTCAATTATTATTTCAATTTGTAAGATATTTTGTTGTCTTGTGGTATTTTTGCCTATAAAAGGCACATAAGAGAAGCCTTGTAATCTCACACCTTTAATGAAAATTTCTTCTTCTTCAAGAGTAATTATTGTGTGTTTTCTTGGTTCATACTCAAAATCAAGGTTATAATCTTTCAAGGCTTGAACATCCTTGTGAGAGTTGTCCAATTTCAGGGAGGAAAACATCCAAGAGGCAAGTATCTTGCTTGGGTTATGTAGAACTCATTGGAGGACTTATGTTCAAAAGATTTTATTCAACTTATTTGAAAGCAAGGTGAAGCTATCTTCATTGTGCCTAAACCATATTTGGAGAAGAAGCTTTAGAGTTAAAGAAAGGTCCATTCTTGCACGTATCGCATTACCACGGTACTGTTTCGCGCATAATTTCTTTAAGAGATTGCCTGCCTCATCCTTCTCATTTTTAACAAATCTTTGCTCGAGATCGGCCAAAAAATCTTTAGCCGTCGTGGTTTCAGAAACGTCTCTCCGAAAGCATTCAGGGATAGTCTTTTGCATGGCCATGAGACATAAACGACTTGACCGAATCTAGCGTGCCATGTGAGCTTTTTCCTCACTTGTGCTATCTTTCGCTAGCACAGCTGGTCGGTTTATCTGTAATGCAGTGTCAAGGTCAGCAATCCCCATAAGGATCTCAAGTTGATCTTTCCATTTCTTATAGTTCGAACCGTTCAATGCAGGAATGTCTTTAATGTAGACATAATTGATGAAAAGCAAACAAGAAACTGATACGATCTTGGATCGTATAGAAATGACGATCGCTTCTTTAAACTCCAAAAGACACATTTGATCAACCCTTGCATGGGACAATGGTGCAAACACCACCTTCTTGGACAAGAGAAGTCAACAACGTCTACGTTGAGCAATTCAAATCTCCCAATTCAACACGTCGTTCTGTATCCTTGGATTGTGATTCACCAACTAGGTTTGCTCAAACCTTGATTGGATCTAGCCTTGATTTTAATTTGTAAAAACCAAAGGAAAGCACAAGACAAAAGGCAACACACGGCTGCACCAATGCTGGAATCCTGAAATTGAAATTCTGAAAATTCTGCCCTAGGCTGCCTTTTTTTTGTCTAGATATAATGCCATATTCTTCTACTCCTAAAATTTAACTAATCAATCAAAGTCCTAAGAATACTAAATCTTAATAAATTTACATAAAAGATAAGTCAAAGCTAATCAAGGAAGATTACATAACTCAAATCCCTAAAATTTCGCACTGGAATTACACCCTGTCGGTTACTGGCTTATAGCCGCTCCTAGATGCTGAATTAAGGTTTGCACTCTTCAGAAAAATTGTAGATCACAAAATTTTCTTGAATCTGAAATTTTCTTGAATCTGGGCTTTTGAATCACCTCATTTGGACTCTTCTTGATCGAGATACGGCCTCCAAAGATTAGGTATCCATCCAGTGAACTTCAGTACTTTCCATTCTGGACTCCCAACTTGCACCTGATTTTGGTCCATCTTGTAGCCCGAATTAGCAAAAGTGTAAAACATACAAATCGTCCCAAATTGAGTTATCTAAGACTTCCAAGTGGTTTGAATCAAATTGGATTAATACTCCGACCTGGGCATCCAAAATGCCTACTGGTGTCCGGCTGCCTTCCTGAAAAATAGGGACTCTTCAAGCCACTTTCTTTATTTAGCCTTGCTTCCTTAGAAAACACTCAAACACAGCCATTAGCACTAGAAACACATATTAAAAAGACGCTATAAAATATACTAGACCCAAAATAAAGACAACTCAAACAACTAGACTCGATACTATGACGACAACGCATGAAATGACCATCATGCCCTCCTACCAACCCTTACATCAATAGACTCAAGGATAATCAAGTCACGGCCTCAATGATGAGCACCCAATGCTGCCCACCATGCGTTGGCATCTCTTGCACATGCCTTGTCAAGAAAGCCCCAGTGTCAAAACCTAGTCGTCTCGCTTGGCTTCTTGTAAAAGGACCCTATGTGTCTCGTTGGAGGGTCCTTGTGCAAGATTATCATGAGGAGGCTCTTGAGCCTCATCAGAAACGGAAGTAAATATGCAACATATGTGATCTTTAAACTGCCATAATAAAATCAAAAATCAAAATAGAACCTTAATTCCATCTACCGATTGTCTTCCAAGATTAGGGCTCTTTGGAGTCATCCTAATGTCTTCCAACAATTGGGTGTAATGGTCAATGTAACGGCTCTCCAAGCATAGGTTAACCACCTTTCTTTGGGCCGGTGAGTTAACCTATGCATTCAAAGCTATGCCATCGGGCCCATTTGAGTCTACTACCATGCTCGTATGTGTTTTCAACAATCACACCTTTCTTTGGGCCGATCAATGATTGCTCCCAATACATACGTGCCCTTCACGATTATAACAAATATAGTGGCGATGATATGATGGCCGCACTTTAAGGGGATCATATTAAAGCCCCACATTTGCTAAGTCGCGTAACTGTATGGTTCTTAGTGATCCTGTAGTTTCCTAACTGACCCTTTTGCACGTACCGTGCATGCTTGACCTCAACATACATTGTGGTGTATGTCTTTATTTTGCCTAAACCAATTTAAACAAGCTTGATTCCCTTTACGGTTCAAATAAGAACCACCTTGAACCAAACTTGGTTCTCTTTACGATTTAAGAAAACAATATGTTTATCAATCAATTTAACAAGTGATATAACCTTATGATGAATCATATTGAATGTGAAATAAACCAATTCAGTAATACCCACATGTCATTTGTGTGTATTGCCATTCCACATGATTCACAAGTCACCGGTGGAGTCACAAATGGTATCGCTTAAGAACGGGCTTTCTTAGACAAATATGTGTACGGTGTTTTTATCATAACTCAATGAGTCATCTATCACGAGTATTTTAAACAGCATTGATTGATAAACCCGGATAATACGGGTTAGTGTTGGTCAACAAGTTAATTTAACCCATCGAATTAACTTTGTTGAACTCGGTCAAACCGAGTGAAACAAGATTCAGGTCCGGATTGGGTTAAGTTTCATAACTTGTTTTGCTTATAGTTATTTATTTATTAACATGAACGAATAGCATAAATAAATGAATGAACAAATAAATACATAAATAGACAAATAATCTAATTATAGAAAATTAAACTTATTACTTAATTATTATTATTTTGGGACTTCTTTAAAATAATAATAACACTAATTTATTATTATTATTATCATCATCATCATCATTTGTACCCAGTATATCCCAACGACGGCAAAAGCTATCGTTAGGGTCTGGGAAGGGTAAGTGGTAGGCAGACAATACCTCTATCCCAATGGATAGAGAGTCTGTTTCCAGTGAGACCCCCGGCTCTATATGTACCAGCATAAATAGTATAATGAGAGAGATATGATGTGCTAGTGTGAGTGAGGGAATTCAGAAAATACAAAGAATACTCTTTTGATATTAAAATACACATAACGTGTATATGTACATATAATACAAAACAATGGTAAAACATAAGCAAACAAGTACACAATCAACCTAAAGCGTAGATAGTGTCTACGCCTATCTGTGTCCCTAAATATACTCTAAGGTGTCCCTGTATATGACTTATACCTCGTTAACCTTAATCTTATGTCTCCATGAACTCCTATCCTGGACCATGTCCTCAGAGAGGTGAAAATCTAGTAGGTCGTGCCTAATGTGCTCATCCCAAGTTAGTTTGGGCTTGCCTTTACTCTTGTTCCCCTCTACAATGAGGCTTTCAATTGCTCTGACCGACGCCGTTTTCTGTCTCCGTTTGACATGCCCAAACCATCTCATTCTTCCCTCCCTTATCTTATCTGCTATACTAGCCACGCCTAACCTTTCTTGAAACACCTCGTTTCTGATCTGGTCTATCCTTGTACGCCTATACATTCACTCAACATCTTCATCTCCGCCACTTTCATCTTCTGCAAGTGTGACCTATTGATGACCCAGCAGTTTATCCCATATAGCATTGTCGGTCGTACTGCCACCCTATAAAATTTTATCTTTAATTTAGTTGAGAAATTCTTGTCACACAGCACCCCTGAGGTTTCCCTACATATTCGCCAGCCTGCTTGAACTCCATGTGCTACATCACTATCTATGTCCCCATTCTGCTGCACAAATGATCCTGGGTACTTAAACTTACTTACCTGTGGTACTACTTGACCATCGATGGTAATCTGGCTATTCTCACTATCTAAAATTTAAGGAAGTGGGTCGAGTCGAACCCCGGGTCAGGTCAGAACCGCCCATCAGCCGTTTTCTTTTTTTTATTTAATTGCTGAAAACACTCCCAGTCCAATCTGAAATTTGAATTTCTTTTTTTTCTGTAAACGGGCCGAAGCCCAATTTTTGAACTGAATCGGACCAGGTTGAACAGGATCTAGAGCCCTCACTATCTAAAATTTAAGGAAGTGGGTCGAGTCGAACACCACGTCAGGTCAGAACCGCCCATCAGCCATTTTCTTTTCTTTATTTAATTGCTGAAAATAGGCCCAGTCCAATCTGAAATCTGAATTTCTTTTTTTATTCTGTAAACAGGCCGAAAGCCCAATTTTTGAACTGAGTCGGACCAGGTTGAACCGGATCTAGAGCCCATATCCACTGACCCTCTAGGAGCAAAAAACTTCTGAAATTAGGCCCCCATGATCGAACTGGAGACCTCTTTGTTGCTGAGACGGGCTCTGCTGCCACTAGGTCAGAAGGCCTTTTGGTCAGAAAGAGGGGTGGCTTTAATTTATACCCAAAAAAAGTACCTTTCTTTTTCACCAGAATTTCATTTCGGTGGGAAATAACTTTTAACCAAATTTTTTTTTCCCATTTATGAACAGATTAACAAAAAGTGATTCGGATTAAACCCGCTCTGATACCACCTGTTGGATTTATTTAATAAATCTCTGAATAAAGACCGTTTAATCGAATCACTTGCAAAGTAACAAAAGACGGAATTTTACCTTGCTACATTTTTGATGTTGATCTGTTCACCATGTATGCTCCCGCTGCTTGATGAATCTGGCATGGTCCAAGAGTTCACGATCTCCCACCAATTGTTGATGCAACCTTTGAACGGATTCAACAATTCACTACTTTACTCGATGGAGAGGCTAGGCAGTGTTTGCTGTATAGAAAAGGTTGGCACTCCCTCTCTTGCATCCTCTATGGCAGACATTTTTGCTTAATGCATGTGATATGAGGAGGTGAAGCCCTCTTCCTTTAAATAGAGGGAGAATCTTGATTGATAGGATTCAGAATTATGTTTAAAACGAAATCATTTTCTTTTACAGATGAGAATTCTTTCTCATCTTTATCACCAGAGGAGGATATACTTGATGTTATCATCAAGTAATCTTTATTAACTATTAAATATTATTTAATATTAATAATAAATATTATTATCTAATATTTAATATTAAATATTATTTATTATTTAATAATTATGTACCAACATTTTTCTATTAACCATATGTGGGTTGTCGCCCCTCAGGGACCAAAAGTCGTACACTTTAGGTCGTTACACTTTGAGTCCATCCATCGCGGTCTCTCACCATATGATTTTATACATATTCGGGGTTTTCATTTTAGACCACACTATACATCCATGAACATGTCCGATGGTCACTTAACCTGTGGATGTTTTACGTAATAACTAATACTATTACGTGACGTATTTGACATATAAAATTATCATACATAAGGTCCACCTTATGATTAATTCGTGTATACTTAATCAACGTGCTGCGTATTACACGTGTCACGAGTTAATCCCAACACCACCCTCACTCGTGGCATGGTTCGTTGGCTTACATTGTCTATCAGCAGCCCACTGGCTATTCACATATTTATGGTCCCCATCTTTTAGTCCTTTTGGCTTTAATATTTGGTATGACCTGGATCTTCAGTATATGCATCGTATAGACCCTATCTTTCCTCAAGTATGTATTACGTACCACGGTCGATGATACATTATATACTTTGAACCTTAATTCAAGTCTCTATATGTCTTTATATTTGACTCATATGATGACTTAAAATAATCTTAACTTTTAACCTTGACCCCCCATAATTTCCTACGTGCCCATGCACTTCCTGCTAATTACACTAACATTCAGCATCGAACAACAACCATACACATATATAATGACAATAAACATCATCGGTACACAACCTTACATGATCACGCAATATATGCATATATTACACAAAAACATGCTGTTCAGGCTCAGTACCTACGGTACATCCTCAACATCATCGGTACATAACCTTACATGATCGTCGTTATAATTTTTTTGATTTTTTCCATCATTGCCTCTAGTATTGTACCCTAAACCTATTTGAACAGAGTCGATCAAAACTAAACCAATTCTTATACTATTAAAATCAAAAATTGTCTGGAATTAAAATACGGAATCAAAGTACATCATATCAGTCAACAAACCATGCATTAAACATCATAAGATCACATCATCATCTATACATCAATAAACTATGCATATAGCAAATAATCCAACGAAACTGGAAACTACGACTGATAGGCGAAGAATCCTTGCTCTAAATAAATAATTCGGTCTCGTATCATTAAGAAGCGAAGGAACAATCCCAGCTTTGTCTCTTTTAAGCCACTGCCCTTTCTCCTTCTCTGCATTATCTCTTTTTTTCTTTTGCATTCAAGTGATTTACGCTATAGATTTGAGTAACTAATAGATACCTGGTATCCTAATCCCTCCAGGATATCCAATATACAATGAACTTCCTTTAAGTTTTAAATCTATAATCTGATTTTTATCACCTCAAGATCCTCTATTATCTACTCTCTTTCATAATACCTAATTACCAAAAGACTAAACTGCCCCTGCGATTAAATAAAAATTATTTGGTCATTACAACAATGGTCTAAAATTGTTGGCCTCCCAATTAATATAGTAACTCATTCATAAAACAATCTTGGTAAAGGACAAAATTTTTCCTCTATTTCGAATTAATTTTGTGTCTCTTTACCGTTTACGTGGTTATTACTATATTAACACGATCTTAATCACTGGTCTGTTTTCTACCAAAGTAGCCATTAAATACATGATAAAAATCATTGTGTTCAAATCTTGTACCTAAGTTGTTCCCTTTAATTAGTTGTTTTGTACTTTTATGTCAAGGTGAAGCCAACAACATCACACAACTCAGCATATCTCAATAACATTAAAAGCGAGGCAAAACCAACAGAAATATGCAACAGAAAGTATTAATGAGAATCAGAATATATATATATATATATATATATATATATATATATATATATATATATAATTACTTCAATCTTCACTCGAACATGACCACTGGTATAGACTAGAGGGTCTGATCCACAAGTCTAGTCTAATGAAGGATAGAAAAGAAACAGCTAAAAACGAACAAGTTCATTCACAAACTTTTAAATCAACAGTCCAGCGGCTTCCTTAAACCTTTACAGTGACAAGTATAAAAGAACAAGTGACATATTCGTCGATTTAATGTGATTTTACAAAAGTGGCGTTTGAACTTTGAACACTTGAGTTTGCAACTACTGGTTTTGAACATTAGCATCACCTCTGTTGCGAAGAATACATGGGTATCCATTTCTTTTTCTATAAGTTGCATAAAACGGACATAAATACTGTAATTGCATATTTTATCCAAACTATTTAAAATTTTGACGATTGACATTCCTTGACCATATGGTGACCTTCAACACTCAGTGACTTCCTTTATTCGGTCCCCCACCCAGCGTCACCACTATGACACCACCCTTCACTAACCATTCCACACGAGCAATCAGCACAGTAGCCCACTCCTACAATCCCTCTCCCCAGGGGCGTTCACAATGCCCCCCCAACTCGGAGAAAAAATTTAGTTGGTAGGTAGATGCAGTTGTATTTTTGATTATCTAAATTTAAGGTATCTGTTTTTTAATCCCAAAACGATCTCATGATATGTGATATATGCGTGTTACTAGGTAATTGACATCATTGCTACGGAAATGGATACACACTTCACCGAAGCCAGCACATTTACTTAGATGTGTGATGTGCCTTGATCCTTTCAATTCTTTTGCAAATTTTGATCATAGTCAATTGCTACACCTTGTTGAGTTATATCCAGACGATTTCACTACCAATGATCGAATTGAGCTCAACCATGAACTTAAAAGTTACATTGGTGATATGAAATCAAATGAAGTATTCTCTCATAATACTAATCTTGGAGTTCTTGCAAAGAAGATGGTGGAGTTGAATTATCACAATTATTTTCCTTTAATATATCGGCTCATCGAGTTAGATTTGATCTTACCTGTCGGAACAGCGAGTGTGGAAAGAAGTTTTTCTGCGATGAATATAATAAAGACTGACTAGCGCAACCGATTGGGAGACGACTTACTATCAGACTGTTTACTGTGTTACTTCGAGAAGGAAGTTTTTGGAACCATTTCAAATGAAAACATTATGCAACAATTTCAGAATTTGCGGCCACCGATAATCCCTCCTGCTGCTCGTCCTTCATTTCGTAAATAAAAGGTATGTCGAGCGTTAAATTAATAACTTTTGTTGGATATTGCTGCTTGTTAATGTTGCTTATGAATAACTTTTGTTGGATATTGTTGATGGTTGCTTATTATTGTTGCATTTTGATTAGTGGATGTGTTGGTTTAGATTTTATGTTATAATATTTGCATATATCTATATTGTAAGGGAGTTTTTGCCGGATTTTCGATGGAATATATATTGAGTCCGAAAAAGTGGACAGTGATTTCATAGTGTGAATTTTGCCCCCCCAAAAATTAGTCCTGCGTCCGCCACTGCCTCTCCCTGCTTCCCCTCCAAACCACACCTTCAATGTGTAAATGAAAAGCAGAGAACAAAGAATGGGAAAAATTTTCTGTATATTTTTCTCAATAATTCTTACAATCGTTGCCTACTAATTTATACATGTTTTCTACCTCTATACAAAGAAACTAAATCTGTAATATTTAATCAAGATCAATGATGTTTATCCTGAGATCCATGGCATTTACAACACAATACTTACATTTATATCATAATCCCGTGATTTCAATGATTTGTTAATGACTTGTCAACACTCCCCCTCAAGTTGAACAGTGGGGTCAACAACGTTCAACTTGTGCAAGATAGTTTTGAATGTCCTTCCGTTAACTACCTTGGTTAATACATCGGCTAACTGGTCTTCTGATCGCACAAACGGCAGATCAATAATTCCTCCTTCCAATTTTTCTTTTACAAAATGACGATCAATTTCTATGTGTTTAGTCCGGTCATGCTGTACTGAATTTTTGGAAATGCTAATGGAGGCTTTGTTGTCACATAGCAGCGGTGTGGGTAAATTAAATCACAGCCTAATGTCTTTGAACAATTTCTGTAGCTAGAGTATCTCCGTGACCCCTTTTGCAATTCTTCTGAACTCGGCTTCAGTGCTAGAGAGTGCAACCACGTTTTGCTTCTTGCTCCTTCAGGTCACCAGATTTCCTCCTACAAGCGTAAAGTATCCTGAGGTAGACTTTCGGTCTGCCAAGTCTCCTGCCCAATCGGCTTCAGTATACCCATGAATTTTCAAGTGTCCATTATTCCGAAAGACAATGCCCCTTCCTGGTGTGTGTTTTAAATATCGCAAGATATGCCTGACTGCATCCATGTGGTGTTCTTGAGGACTATGCATAAACTGACTGACAACACTTACTGCAAAGGCAATGTCGGGTCGTGTGTGTGACAAGTAACTTAGTTTTTCCACTAGTCAATGATACTGTCCTTTATCTGTGCAGGGGGTTCCATTTGTCATTTGTAACTTATGATTTGGTGCAAGAGGTGTATCACACGGCTTACAGTCGAGCATTCCAGCTTCAGTCAGGAAATCCAAAATATATTTTCGCTGCGAGATATAAATCCCAGTTTTTGACCTTAGAACTTCGATGCCCAGAAAGTACTTCAGTCCCCCCGAGATCCTTCATTTCAAATTTAGTGAACAAATGCCTTCGGAAACGAGCCATTTCCTCAGTGTCGTTTCCTGTAATTACCATGTCATCTACATAAATAATTAAATATGTAACCATACCTTTCCTTCTTATAATGAACAGTGTATGATCTGTATTGCTTTGCCGATAGCCGTCCTGCTTCATAACTCTAGTAAATCTTCCGAACCAAGCTCGGGAGAATTGTTTCAGCCCATACAATGCCTTCTTGAGTCTTCATACTTCATTTTTCTTGAAACCTATAGAGAACCTAGGAGGAGGTTTTACACTTCTTCTTTCAGATCTCCATGTAAGAACGCGTTTTTCACGTCAAACTGATGAAGATGCCAATTCTGGGTTGCTACAATGGAGAATAATTCTCTGATTGTATCAATACGAGCTACGGGTGAAAAAGTTTGTGAGTAATCAACACCATACGTCTGGGTATACCCTTTTGCTACCAACCGGGGTTTGTGACTTTCAATACTCCCATCAACCCTGTATTTAATTGTGAATACTCATCGGCACCCAATTGGCTTATTTCTTGAAGGAATTATACATCTTTCCCATGTTTGATTTTTCTCCAGGGCTTTCATTTCTGTTTCCATTGCTTCTTTCCAGGCTGGCTGAGTCTGGCCTTCTTCAACATTTCGTGGTACCTGTTATGGACAAAGAGACACAAAGAAACTCCGAGCTAAGTCTGATATTCCATCCATAGATTTTTTACTAGATACCTGGATGCTCGGGGTATTCTTTTAGGAGAGTATTGTTCTGGAAGTTTTCCTTGCGTAGTTCTAGGTGGTAAAGCCTGTAGAAAAAAAGGGGTTTGAGTGATTTCAAAATATATGATTAATATGCTTAAAAATGTGCATGACATAAATGTGCATGACATATTGTATATAACTTGCCTTATATATTTCATATATAATGTTGTCGTACTAACGAGCCATGAAGCTTTAAAGCTTACATCAAATGGCAAACATTTGTTGTGTTTGTACTATTTTCATGTGCCACCATTAATGAACTAAACTAGTTCATTAAGTGAAGTACTTAGTTAATTAAACTAAGTAGTTCATTAAAGGAAGCAACATTTGGACAAGGCACAAAGGCAACAAGACTAAGAAAGGAAAGTCTCTTCCTTCTCTCACCACACATATACACGCATATATATACATAAATATATATATTCAGATTTTTTGAAAAAGGCACATACACATGTATTCCAACGTATTACCGACACGTTATATATTTTAAGTACGTACGTTAACGTCACACCATCATACTTAACTCATATTTATGAGTATATACAGGTATTATATCATATGATATAAGTCATGGTGATGACAAATTAAATACGACACATTAAAAGGTTCTAAACCGAAAATTGTCGTATCGGGCGAATACCGAAACTTCGCCAACGTGTCACGTACTTGCCATAAATAGATGGCCAGCCCCTACACCTCAAAAATACTCAAAAATGTCGTGGGTATGATGTTATGTGCAGCCATAAAATCATTCCATGTTGGCACACACAAATCACCCCACATTAAGGCCAAATTGTGGAGATTCCAATTTCAATTTTGTCACATGTGTGTGGCGCCACTTTAAGACAAGCCAAGTGCTGAATATTAAAGTTTATATTATATATATTAGGTGTAACATAATATATATAACATGTACAAAAAGTTGGAATTTAATTAGAGAAAAATCGAGTAATCGATAAACATCGAAAATTCGGTTTTCTACGTACACAGCACATGGAATGTTTTTGGCACGTCATACGACATGTATCTAGAAACTTTTTACATATGTCATACATCTTAAAGTGTTCTATAAAATTAAATTAAGGGTTGATTGGAATATACCATGTGTGTATTATTAAATGTGCACTATTTTACAAAGTTTGGAAAAATAAAATTCAGCACATGTACATACATATCATACACGCCTATACCAGCTTGGTGGAGCCTATGTGGAGCCTTGTTGACATATTGATTGGTCAAGAATCAAGCATACAAAGCTGGTGACTTAAAGAAAGAAGCTACAAAAGGTAATGTTTCAAATTTTGTCACAATTGTGACACATGCTGAAAATTCAGCATGTACACTAATGTGGTGGCCGAAATTTCTTCCATTATGAGCTATATTTTGTGTCTTGAAACATGTGATTAATTGGAAGACAATTTGGAAGTAATTTGAATAAGTTATGGAATTAAAATTGTGATATATTTGAATATCACACATGCTGAAAATTTCAGCATGTGTAGTAATGGTTATGGCCGAAATGTTGGCCTTGTTAATGTGTAATTTTTATTCCAAAATTTGAGGAAGATGTCTTGTACTAAATGGAGATGGATTTCTTGAATGAAAACAATATTAAATAGGAAATATTTTGAACAAAAAGTGTATGTAACACATGCTGAAATTTCAGCATGTGCGTTTGTCATTCATGGCTGATTTTTTACCTATTTTTGTAAGAAAACTATCTTGCTTAATTTATGTGATGATCTTGGAAGTTATGGTAATTATTCTATGGTGATTTTGGCACATGTTTTTAGTAGAATTCTCAGATTTTCCTAGTCATCAAGTGATGATAACATTCAACCAATCAATGAGTGCCAAGTAAGCAAGAGTTAAATGATCATCCAATGAGGAGGTACAAAGTAAGCAAGAATATGTCACAATGATGCAACATATTCTCCCAAGGACTTAGAATATAATTTTCAAGAGGAGAAGGACCCAAGAGAGGGCGGCCAACATTGTTAAAAAGAGGAGAAGAAAGCCAAACAAAAGCAAGACAAGTCTCACAAGTTCAAAAGTGCAAAAAGAGTCTTCCATTCCCTTCTTCTTCTACATCTTTCTTTCTTCTCTCTAAAAGCCAATTGTACTTACATTCATATACTTGAATAGGCTTCTCTTAGACCACCACATATTCTTTATCTTTGTAAAAGATTGATCAAGGTGTGATTAATCTTCAATCTTGCAAGGTGGTGGTGTTCGTGTGCATTGTATTCAACATACAAGGTTTGTAAAGGGTTGGAGTTGGTGTGTAACTCCATCAACCCTGTGGTAAGGTGTATTTTGTATTGTGTGATTAGTGTGAACCGAGGAAGGTGTCCTCGAAGACTGGAGTAGGTTGTTTATAACCAAACCAGTATAAAATTCTTGGTGTCATTTACTTTCAGCACTTATATTCTGTTTCAGCACTGTTTATCCTTTTTGATCATGCTCGTAAAAATAGTAAACGGATTTCAAAAATTACGAAACTTTCAGGAAACATATCCACACGTTTTAAGGTTCTTTTGGAGCAAGTTTCAACCCTTTTGGATAAGCATAAGTCAACCAAACGTCCAAAGTTCTGAGACTAGTGCAGTCTGATTTTCAGGCTTGCAAAGGTTGAGACTTTGATCGTATTTGACTAAATTCCCAAAAGAATTTTTCAAAAATGTTTCGACCCATTTAAATATAATATATAAGGGGTTAGGGGTTAAAATTTCAGAGCATTTGGAGTTACGTACAAATAGGAATAAATTTTTCAAATCAGTCTACCGTTTCTGGCAGATTCGTGCAATCTGACCACCAACAAAGTTTCAAGGGGTTAGAGGTTGAATTTAAATCTGAAAGTTTTAGGAGACACTCATAACATCTGACGCTAAGTTCTCTCCAAATTTCAGAATTTTTGAAGACCTGCAACCTAGTTTTAAAAATGTTTTAAAACTGGTCCTAAAAACAGAAACTGTTTTCAGAAGTTGGGTTTTCGGTTTAAAGCTATTTTAAAAACAACATTTTCTGCACCCACTATTCAATCCCCCCTTCAATTGGTGTCTTGCAGATCCTACAAAGCCCGTGCCTGATGATGTTCACTAAAAATGTTAGTATCAGTGCGTGTTTCAAATTCAGTATGGTGAGCCAGATCTGTATTAGGAAATGTGTGTATCAAGGTTATCAAGATTACTTTCAGGGACTACATGGATCTGAGCACTAGATTGTTTTTTATTTGTATCAAAAACTGTTACATATGCTTTGTCATTCACCGATAGAGGATTAAGGGTTGTTTCTGATTCTGTGGGTGATACACTATTGGGAGCTATAGCACAGTCGGTGCCATCTACTTGCCGTGTTGGAATGGCCGTCGAGTAGGTGGGCGATGACACCAACCAATTAAGGGTTCCCTCAGATGGATTCTCCCCTGACCCCGAGATTGGTGGGTGTAGTAGTATTCGGTTTCAAGAAAGTTGCAGTCCATGGTAACATGAATTCAATGGGTACGAAGATTGTAACACCGATATCCCTGTTGGGTAGTAGCGTAGCCAACAAAGATGCATTTTTAGCACAGGGATCGAGTTTGGTTCTGTCATGTTTGGCAGTATGAACAAAGACCGTACAGCCAAACACTTTGGAGACAGTGTAAATAAGGATGGAACAGTGATTTGTAAGGACAAGTTCTGAAGAGGTGTTTGATAGTTAAGGATTTTAGTGGGTAGACGATTGATGAGGTAGGTAGGAGTAGAGACAGCTTTTGGCCAGAGACTCATTGGGACATGTGAGTCGTACATCATGGCCTGGGTCATTTCAAGGATGATACGGTTTTTTCACTCAGCGGCTGTCATACCCCGTAATTTTCAAGTCTGGTTTTTAATAATTAGAGAACAACTTAAAATATAGTTTCATTAAATGTATAGGTTATGAAGTTTAATTAAATAAAATATAGGGGAAAAAATAGACAAAAGTAGAAATTGAAGGAATTTGGCCAAAATGTCAAAATTGCCCCCAACTACATATGGGGGAGTTACACAACATTTGTATAACTCCCCATTAGCCAGCCGTAGGTTACAACACAAAGGGGAGAGGAAGGAACTACCTGGGAGAAGAGAGGAGAGGAAGAAGAAGAAAGGAAGAAGAAGAAGGCTAACCTAGATCCAATCCGTCCCGAAATTCTACCATACACTCGTAAGCTTATCTAGATTCCAAGGCAAGTAATCTTTCTATACTCTTTAAGCATATTTTGATTTGATAGGACCTATGTTTTTATAAAGAGAAAATCTGGATCACACATTAGTAACTTTGATTTGTAATGTTAAATGCTTTACCATATGTAATTATTGTTGTTGATTGAGTAAAGTCATGTTCTTTGGGCCAATTTCTGAAAATGGTTATGTTGTGATCTTTGTTGTTAAATATGCCCATAAAAGTGTTATCCGTGATGTGTTCATTTTCTTGGTATGGGTTCTTAAGTTTATTAACTACACCTTAGATGTTTTAAGAGTATTTGCAGGAAGTTGAAGGATGAATGATGGAATTGTTTTAGACTTGTTGTGTTGGAAAGTTTGAAGATATGTATTGAAAGTTGTGGATGATAGAAGGTTTAGAGTGGATATTATTTTACATGTTTGAGAATCAATTCATGTTAATTGTGTGTTAAGCATGATGAATCTAGATGGTAAGATTGATCTTGAAGAGTTTAACATGGAAGGGGTGAAGGAGAAAGGTGATGGAGAGAAGTTACTGCAGAAAATTGCAGTTCTGGAATCGTCAAAACACTTCGAACACCTACATTAGGCACTTCATGTCACATTAGGCGCCTAAAGTAGGCGTTCAATGTGTCCCAGTGCATTCCAGAACACTTCAAACACTTACATTAAGCGCTTCATGTCACATAAGGCGCTTCATGTAGGCGTTCGATGTGTCACAGCACATTCCAGAATACTTCGAACACCTTCAAAGGCGTTTGATGTCACATAAGGTGCTTCATGTAGGCGTTCGATGTATACTAGCACATTCCAGAACACTTTGAACGCCTAGTATAGGCGCCTTATGTCACTTTAGGCGCCTCAAGTAGGCGTTCTAAGTGAACTGGAAGTCTTTTTGATCCATTAGGCGCCCCATGTATGTGTGATAACTTTATTCTCTTCCTTTGATCATAAAATACCAGAGTATTTGAGGTGAACTTGAGGAATAGAGGTTAATTGTGATTAAGTAAGGATAAGATTGGATTCCAAATGAGTTGGTGACACGAACAGACTTAGAAAGGTACGAGCGTGGAGTGTATGAGATACAAGACCATGTACTTGATATGTAAGATGTGTGTGTATGTTTACATGTTCGATATGAAGTTGCATGAGCATCCTGCATCATGACATGAATATTATGGTTGGAGATCAAATTATGGTTTTGTATCAGCAATATCGGGATTGAGAGTTAGAGTTTGAAGGACAAATGTTCTCCGTCACACTGATCCCTATTCAGATGTATGACTTTGACGTTATATTAGGAATGGACTAGTTGGCCAAGTATCACGCCAACATTAATTGTCGACTGAAGAAAGTGACAGTCAAGAGTGCTAAGATGGAAGAGGTAATGTTTCAAGGAGATGCGGAACAAAAGAATGTTCCCAAAAAGGTGTATATGTCAGTTGCTCAAGCTTGCAAAGCCTTAAGGAAAGGTGCCGAGGGATTCCTAGCGTATGCGATGGATGTTACTCAGGAAGTACCATCTATTGAACAAATTCCAGTGGTTAATGAGTTTCTTGATGTGTTTCCGGAGGAATTACCAGGAGTGCCACCTCCGAGAGAAGTCGAGTTCGAGATAAATTTGATTCTGGGAGCCGAACCCATCTCTAAAGCACCTTATAGAATGGCTCCGGCAGAATTGAGAGACCTGAAAGAACAACTTCAGGAATTATTGGACAAGAAGTTTATTTGCCCTAGTGTATAACCTTGGGGAGCACCCGTTTTGTTTGTGAAGAAGAAAGATGGTAGCATGAGACTTTGTATCGACTATCGAGAGTTGAATAAAATTACCATCAAGAATAAGTACCCCCTTCCACGAATTGAGGATTTGTTTGACCAGCTCAAGGCCGCCAAGATCTTCTCTAAAATTGATCTCAGATCAGGATACCACCATCTACGAGTGAACACTAAGGACAACGCAAAGACAGTCTTTCGCACGAGATATGGCCACTATGAGTTCTTAGTGATGCCATTTGGTTTGACTAATGCCCCTGTAGCCTTTATGGATCTTATGAATACCGTCTTTCGGAAACAGTTGGACAAGTTTGTAGTGGTATTCATAGATGAAATTCTGGTATACTCTCCTGATGAGCAAACTCACGCTGAGCAGCTGAGAACCGTTCTAGGCATTTTGAGGCAGAAACAACTATATGCTAAGTTTAGCCAGTGTGAGTTTTGGCTAAGCAGTGTGGTTTTTTTGGGTCAGGTGATATCAGAGGAGAGGATTGCTGTGGATCCGAAGAAGGTGGAAGCTATCATTGAATGGCCTAGACCTACTAATGTCACCAAAGTGAGAAGTTTCTTGGGTCTAGCGGGGTATTATAGTAAGTTTGTCGAGGGATTCGCAAGGATAGCAGTACCTCTCAGTCACCTTACTCAAAAGAAGTCTAAGTTTGAGTGGACAGCGGAATGCGAGCAAAGCTTCACGGAGCTTAAGAAGAGATTAACCATAGCTCCAATATTGGCTCAACCCTTCGGAACTGATGGGTTTGTGATTGATAGTGATGCATCGAAAAATGGTTTAGGAAAGTAAACTGCAACATAAGGTTATGATTTTGTATACCAATTGAGTTTAGTCTAATACCTTGTTTTTAGGTTGTGTTTTGATGCAAAACGAACGAGTCATCGCATATGCCTCAAGACAGCTGAAGCCTTATGAGCAAAACTATCCCACACATGATCTTGAACTCGCTGCAATTGTGTTCGCCTTGAAGATCTGGCGACATTATTTATATGGAGAAAAGTGTGTGGTGTTCATGGATCATAAGAGTTTAAAGTATTTATTCTCTCAGAAAGAATTAAACATGAGGCAGCGGAGATGGTTGGAATTGCTGAAAGTTATGTGATGGGACCGTGGACCTTTCAGCACGGGGTATAAAGTTCTGTTTGCTGTGGAATGATCACCCACAGGGTATAAAGTTCTGCTACACGAAGAATATGAAAAGTTTTTTGAAATGACATACGAAAGAAGTCATATGCATGGGTTCTATATGTGGTTTTAAAGGTGTACATGCATCATGTCTCACGAAGCATAAGATTTGCATGCATGAAATGTGATTAGCATATGTTCTGTTTATGTAGTATGTTATTTTAGTTACATGTTTGTTCTGATATCCGTGTATCATTTATGTTATTTATTCGTATTGAGGAATTGTTATAAAGATGTTATTTGCTAACCCGAGCACCTTATTTTTTGCATTGACTTATACACTGGTGACTCGTTGTGTGTGATCTCGTAAGGTGTATAGACGGGTTATTTGTTGGCGATGTTTTCGCTAAGAATAGATACTTCATTTTCTTTTTCAGGTGAGCCAGAGTACGAAATGATATTTGTAGAAGACGGTGGCGAGTGGGCTCACTGGGATGATGGTCATTGAAATAGATAGATTCTTATTCATTCTCTTCTAAGTTGGAAGACTTGATGTCTTTTATGTTGTATTGGAGGATATGTTAGAAAGTTAGTCGAACACATTTTATTTCTGCCGTATTTCCTTTGGTTACATTGATGTTAGTGAAGTTTTAAATTTTACGACATTTTCGCTGATTTATCTTACGTCATGAATGACGTGCGCTTGATCTGCTTTGACGCTTCGTAGTCCTCATAGTAGACTACGGCGGGTGCACTGGTTCCGATGCCAGTATCGGGCCGGGGCGCTACAGGTGGTATCAGAGCCTAGGCTTCAGATCTATCTCGGAAACTTAGGTTCATGATCCTTTAGCAATTTAAGATGTGATTTTTTTCTTAAGTTTGATCCGTAGATATAAGTGCTGATTTCTCTAGAGTTTAAGTATGATCAGGGTTGGGTGTGTGCGAGCGCGTTTATCATCTAATTTCATATTAATATTTTTATTTCATACCCCACCCATTCTTACGCATTCAAGCTTTCAGTAACATCTTGTATCAACTGATTGCTAATGGAACGCTGACCTAACAGAGAAAATGCCACCAAGAAGAGATAACATAGGAAACTCTGACAACGGACAGGAGAACCAGCCACCACAAGTGGTTTTACCCTAAGTGCTCGCTAATGCACTAATGGTGATCGCACAAGGGATTGCTCAGCAGCAGCAGTCTCTGCCCCCTCCACCACCGCAGCATAATATCCGGTTCTTCTACGGAGAGATGAGGAAGATGAGAGTTCTAGAGTTTGGAGGATGTACTGATCCTGAGGAGGCTCACCACTGGTTGGCTGAGGTGGAGAAATATTTCTGGTTAGTGCAAGTGCCTGAAGAGATAAAGGTAGATGTGGCCACACCTCTTCTATGTGGCAAAGCTGGCGAATGGTGGGCTAGAATGGTGTTGAGAATGACCCCACCTATCTCATGGGCACAGTTCTGTGATGTTTTCCTGAAGTACTACATGCCAGAGACTGCAATATTGGACAAGATAAGGGCGTTTGACAGATTGGAACAAGGAAGGATGATGGTGTCAGAGTATGCGGATCGTTTCCACGCTTTGGGTAAGTTTGCCCCTGCGATTATGTCGGATAATCACCTTAAGATGAAGAAGTTCGAAAGGGGTTTGGACTCAAGGATACAGTCGGCAATAGTGAACACGGGAATGAAAACTTATGAGGACATGTTGGATGCGTGTTTTTGTGTTGAGAGTGGCTTTCGCAGGGTGGCAGCATGAGCAGCTAGTGAGGGGTCGTCAGATAGAGCCAAGAGACCAAGAGAGGAGGTTAGAGTTGGTGGTAGACCCAGACGTTGGGTCAAGATTCCGAAAAGGGGTCCAGTTGGGAATTATCCGAGACCTCCAGTGCAGAATCCAGTAGCCCCGCTAGCTGTGGGAATTTGACCACACTGCAACAGGAGCCATGTTGGAGAATGTAGAAAGTTGGCTGGAGTGTGTTACAGATGTGGACAGGTGGGTCATATGATCAAGATTGTCCCGAGATGCAGAAAAGCGCTCCAGGTGAAGCGGTCCAGCAGCCTATGGCAAAGCCGAGTGTGTCCATGTCATGACCGATACGGACATACAGGAAGCCACTGATGTGGTAGCAAGTACAATTTAAATTAAGTTTGAACTTTGAGTGAATTAAGCCTCTACATGTTTAACTATCTGTGTAAAACTTGATATGGTCTTAGGTGCGGTTTTAATAATTAAGATACCTGCCAACGTGCTTTTTGATAGCGGCGCAAGCCACTCTTTTGTAGCAAAGAGATTCAGTAAGCACCTTGGTAATCTGCCTGAGTGGTTAGAAACTCCGTACCGTGTTCAAGCGGCTGGAGATCAAATTATGGTTTCGTATCAGCAGTATCGGGATTGCGAGTTAGAGTTTGAAGGACAAACGTTCTCCATCACACTGATCCCTATTCAGATGTATGACTTTGATGTTATATTAGGATTGGACTGGTTGGCCAAGTATCACGCCAACATTGATTGTCGACTGAAGCAAGTGACAGTCAAGAGTGCTAAGATGGAAGAGGTAATGTTTCAAGGAGATGTGGAACGAAAGAAAGTTCCCAAGAAGGTGTATGTCGGTTGCTTAAGCTTGCAAAGCCTTAAGGAAAGGTGCCGAGGGATTCCTAGCGTATGCGATGGATGTTACTCAGGAAGTACCATCTATTGAACAAATTCCAGTGGTTAATGAGTTTCTTGATGTGTTTCCGGAGGAATTACCAGGAGTGCCACCTCCGAGAGAAGTCGAGTTCGAGATAAATTTGATTCCAGGAGCAGAACCCATCTCTAAAGCCCCCTTATAGAATGGCTCCGGCAGAATTGAGAGACCTGAAAGAACAACTTCAGGAATTATTGGACAAGAAGTTTATTCGCCCTAGTGTATCACCTTGGGGAGCACCCATTTTGTTTGTGAAGAAGAAAGATGGTAGCATGAGACTTTGTATCGACTATTGAGAGTTGAATAAAATTACCATCAAGAATAAGTACCCCCTTCCACGAATTGAGGATTTGTTTGACCAGCTCAAGGCCGCCAAGATCTTCTCTAAAATTGATCTCAGATCAGGATACCACCAGCTACGAGTGAAGACTGAAGACATCGCAAAGACAGCCTTTCGCACGAGATATGGCCAATATGAGTTCTTGTGATGCTATTTGGTTTGACTAATGCCCCTATAGCCTTTATGGATCTTATGAATACCGTCTTTCGGGAACAGTTGGACAAGTTTGTAGTGGTATTCATAGATGACATTCTGGTATACTCTCCTGACGAGCAAACTCACGCTGAGCAGCTGAGAACCATTCTAGGCATTTTGAGGCAAAAACAACTATACGCTAAGTTTAGCGAGTGTGAGTTTTGGCTAAGCAGTGTGGTTTTTCTGGGTCACGTGATATCAGAGAAGAGGATTGCTGTGGATACGAAAAAGGTGGAAGCTATCATTGAATGGCCTAGACCTACTAATGTCACTGAAGTGCGAAGTTTCTTGGGTCTAGCGGGGTATTATAGGAAGTTTGTCGAGGGATTCTCAAGGATAACAGTACCTCTCAGTCGCCTTACTCAAAAGAAGTCTAAGTTTGAGTGGACGGTGGAATGCAAGCAAAGCTTCACGGAGCTTAAGAAGAGATTAACCACAGCTCCAATATTGGCTCAACCCTTTGGAACTGATGGGTTTGTGATTTATAGTGATGCATCAAAAAATGGTTTAGGTACGTAAACTGTAGCATAAGGTTATGATTTTGTATACCAATTAAGTTTAGTCTAATACCTTGTTTTTAGGTTGTGTTTTGATGCAAAACAAACGAGTCATCGCATATGCCTCAAGACAGCTGAAGCCTTATGAGAAAAATTATCCCACACACAATCTTGAACTCGCCATAATTGTGTTTGCCTTGAAGATCTGGCGACATTTTTTATATGGAAAAAAGTGCGTGGTATTCACGAATCATAAGAGTTTAAAGTATTTATTCTCTCAGGAAAAAGTAAACATAAGGCAGCAAAAATGGTTGGAATTGCTGAAAGTTGTATGTGATGGGGCCAAGGACCTTTCAGCATGGGGTATAAAGTTCTGTTTGCTGTGGACCGATCACCCACAGGGTATAAAGTTCTGCGAAGCAAAGAATATGAAAAGTTTAGTGAAATGACACGCATGGCGTATTTACGAAAGAAGTCATATGCATGCGTTCTGTATGTGGTTTTAAAGGCGTACATGCATCATGTCTCACGAAGCATAAGATTTGCATGCAAGAAATGTGATTAGCATATGTTCTGTTTATGTAGTATGTTATTTTAGTTACATGTTTGTTCTCGTATCCGTGTATCGTTTATGTGATTTATTCGTATTGAGGAATTGTTATAAAGATGTTATTTGCTAAATCGAGCACATTATTTTGGGCAATGACTTATACACTGGTGACTCGTCGTGTGTGATCTCGTAAAGTGTATAGACGGGTTACTTGCTCGCAATGTTTTCGCTAAGAACAGATACTTCATTTTCTTTTCAGGTGAGCCAGAGTACGAAATGATATTTGTAGAAGACGGTGGCGAGTGGGCTCACTGGGATGATGGTCATTGAAATAGATAGATTCTTGTTCATTCTCTTCTAAGTTGGAACACTTGATGTCTTTTATGTTGTATTGGAGGATATGTTAGACAGTTAGTCGAACACCTTTTATTTCCGTCGTATTTCCTTTGGTTGCATTGATGTTAGTGAAGTTTTAAATTTTACGATGTTTCCGCTGATTTATCTTGTGTCATGAATGACGTGCGCTTGATATGCTTTGACGCTTCGTAGTCCTCATAGTAGACTACGGCGGGTACACTGGTTCTGATGCCAGTATCGGGCACCATTTTGTTTTGGTGTATAAAGGTAGGAGGTCTGATGCATAATGCCGTTATTAGTGAAAAATTGTCTGAGTTTCCCATCAAGATACTCACCCCCATTATCAGAACGGAGTATTTGAATTTTTGTATTAAACTGGGTTTGGATCATGTGATAAAACTGAAAATTTTTTTGAGAAACTTCTGATTTATGCTTCATGATATACAGCCACGTCATTCGAGAGAAATCATCAATAAAGAGTATATAACAACGAAAACCAAGAGGGGTATTATATGGTGAAAGGCCCCATACATCCAAATGAATCAACGAAAACATTTTATTGACCCGGGTATTATTAGCAAAGTAAGACGCTCTGGTTTATTTAGCCTTAAGGCATGTATCACAAGTAATAATACCAGTCTGAGATTTGAATAATGTAGGAAAGAGGCGATTTAAATAACCAAAAGAGGGATGCCCTAAACAGCGGTGCCATAACCACACCTTTCCCGGTGGCAAGATTAGACTGTACATGTTGCGCCACTACATCAACAAATAATAATCAACCCTATTTTGAATTTTCTAGAACACTTTAACATGTCTTGAATGTGTAAAAATGTCTAGATACATGTTACATCAATGCCTCAAAAACGTCTCATGTGTGTATGTTCGTAGAAAATCGACTTTTCGACTTTTGTCGATTACGCGATTTTTCTCCGATTAAATTCAAACTTATTACACATGTAATATATATTATGTCACACATAATATACATAAAATGAGATGTATATTCAGCTATAGTGGCTGATTAGAAAACGCCCATGTGCCAAATTAAAGTTGAGTTTGAATTCTCCACAAATCTAGGCTAAATTGTGGGTGATTTATGTGTGCCAACATGGTATGACTTAGTGGCTGATTGTAACATGTGAGATATGAATTTTTTGAGCATTTTTGATTTATATGGCTGGCCATCTTTATATGGCAAGTACGTGACATGTCGGTGAAGTTTCGGTAGCCACCCGATACGAAAATTTTTTGGTTTATGACCTTGTAGCATATCATTATAGTTTTGACGTTACCATGACTTATATCATATGATATAAGACCTGAATATATTCATAAATATGAGGTGTATATATTGGTGTGACATCGACGTACGTTTATAATATATGTGACGTGTCGGTGGTACGTCGGAATATAAGTATATAGTGTCTTTTTAAAAAAATATGGATATATATATTAAATATATATATGCTGTGAATTAAAGAGAATGAGGAGGCTTTCCATTTCTAATTTGTTTCCATATAGCTCTCTCCAAACATGTCCTTATTTAATGAACTAGTTAGTTCATTAACTTAAGCACTTCAATCAATGAACTAGTTTAGTTCATTAATTATTGCACCTGAAAATAGTACAAAGACAACAAATGTTTGCCATATGATGTTAGCATTAATGCTTTATGGCTCGTTACTACGGCAATAATATATATAAGCATGTAAAGCATGTTTATCACATAAACGTGTCAAGTCACAATTTATTCATGCATTTCGTAAGTATGTAACATTTAAATCATGTATTTGTAAATGACTCAAACCCTTTTTCTCAACAATCTCCCACTTCTGATAATTTCCAAAATAACATTGGTTCATGATTTAAATGTGATCGCTCCCTTACAATTATGCGCAAATTTAAAATTTGAATTTCATGTCGTGCTCCTCCTCAAATCATGCGTCTCTCTCCCCCTTTAAACCATGATTTTCTCTCTCCCATTATTTTGTAAATTTCGTCAAAAGTAAGAATGGAAAGAAATAGCAGTTTATAGCATATCATGCATTTCAAGTGCGTTCTTAAGGGTTATTGGTTCAACCCTTTGCGAATGTACCTTTTGGTACCTAGACTTGGTTGACCTTTCTCGGTCTTACAAAAGGTGAGAAAAGAGATAAAGAAGCAATATAATAAATGTTATGTGCAAATACATTTGGCCTCTGGTCGAGAATGTCATCATGCTCATGATAAGATTTTTGTTTTTGATATGCTTTATGTTAGTGTGCATGGTGCGTGATCTAGATGCATTTGTGTTGTATGAATGCTGTGTATGCATGTTACAACCGAAGCTTGAGGGGAAAAAAGAAAGAAAAAGATTTTGGTTAATTAAATTAAAACTAATTCTATCCTAAATTAAAAAAAAGACCCCCACAAATCCCTCCTGAATCTCAAAAATTTTGCCCCACCCCACTCCTCCATACCTCCAGCCGTTACCCCCACTCCTTCCTAATTTCGGCTTTAACAAATTGAAACCCTCCCCCAACTCACTCCTCACACACACAACAACAATTGCAAAAGGAAAAGAGAGAGAGAGAGAGAGAGAGAGAGAGAGAGAGAGAGAGAGAAAGAGGGAGCGACTGAGAGCAGTGAGAGGAAGAAACTGGCGACAGTGCGGAGAGAAGGAAAAAGAGGAAAAGAAAAAGAGAAAAGAGAGAGGGGGAGAAAAGAGAAATAGGAAGGAAAATTGGACACCCACATCAAATCCAACATCGTTTTTGTCAGTGAGTTTGTATTCAAGAGGTAGGTTACCCTCCCCTCTGTCGGATTGATTTGGATTCCCTCGAATTTTGTATTAGGATTGTTTTTTATCACTGTATGTTTATTTTTTATATGTTTATCGCGAATTCTTTATGTTTTGGTATGAAAATTTCGTGATTGGCCAAAGATATAAATCACATAGCACGAAAATAGGTTGGAGTGGGTTCAGGGCATCGAAAAATGCGCCCAGAGACGACGCGTGTAGCACACGCACGGCTACAAAGGGCGGCGCATGTGGCCCACGCACGCCCCTGAGCGGTGCATGTATGTCACATGCTTACATGTTGCGTTAGAGTGTCTGAAACGTTAAATGGAGTCCAATGGAATTGGTTTGGAGTAAATCAGAGTTAAAAAGAAAAAGATATGAATTTTTAAAGCAAATTAGAATTTTAAATGAAATAAAGAATAAAGAGAAAATATATATATATATGGCGTAGGCCTGGCCTGCCTCGGCCAGCAGGCCAGATAAGGCGGGCGGCCACTGCTTAGCAGGCCAGAATCACAGCACAAATTTCTACAGGTCATAAAAAACACTAGGAAGGCGCTGGCGGGTCGAAGGGCCAGCAGACCAGCCTGCCAGCCTCAACGGGCCACTCTCAGCAGCCGCTCAACTAACGCCTAAAATAAAAAAGCTTGAACCTGGCACCCTGGCAGGCCAGTGGGCCGCAGCTGCCAGCGGGCCAAACAGGGAAAAAGGGCCACAAATTAATTTTAAGAGGGTTTGAACCTTCTAATAATAGTAGTAGTTATAAAGAAGAAAAGAAGTATTATTTAATTAAAATATGAATTCAGAAACTAGAATAAAATAATAAAATTAAAAAAAAAATCAGAAAACCTGAGTGTTAAAAAATAAAAATAAATAATAAATAAAATATATTCAAGAACTGGATGCCGCATGAAAAAAGGGGATTATATATATATATAATTAATTAATTTAATCTTAAATTGTTTTAACAATAAGAAAATTTAGAAACCCTTAATAAATTGAAATAAAAGAAATAAAAATAGTAGGGATGATAAAAATATTTAAATAAAAGATTAAAGTGTGTGAAAGCCTAGAGAAAATAAAATAAAGTGTAGAAACCTAAAATAAAGTCTAGAAAGATAAAATAAAAGTAGAAGATAAAATTCAGTAATGAACCCCACGCAACATAGGGTATCTATGCAATATAGGTAATACGCAACATAGAACGGAGCATGCAACATAGAAGAAATGGAAGTGTGAAAGTGTGAAGCATTCATGTCACGAGCATTGCATTTGGCATATGAGCCATGTGGTCCTACGGGACGTGTGGCCTGACGAGGAATGTGATGGGTGTTGGTAATAACGGTTACCTTCACCTAATAGGACCCGGGACATGCATAGCATAACATGGAAAAGGAAAAGCATAGTGTATGATATTAATTGACTGCGTGTGACACGGAGATAGAAGAGCATGCATCATGAAGTTGCGCATTGCATTTGTTACTCTTGTGATTATCGATGACCTTGTTATTAAGTTTTTTCAGTGCTACATTTAGGGATACTGATCGGGTCGGGTATGTTAGGAAATCCGACAAGATCACTGCAAAACGCGCAGCGGAAAAACAAAACTTGATCTCCGATTTCCTACCAAGGATCCATGTTGTTCGGTTAATCGATGAAAGAAACGTAAAAAATACCTCCAAAGATTCGACATCTGCATATGGAAGAGGTGCGAAATCACAAACACCCTCTGTCGGTATCCACACGAATGCTTCCGTCCGGAGTGCTAGCTCTTGAAACGGCGCGGCTGAAGAACTCGGTTTTTCTCAAAAACGATTCTAGGGTTTCGTTTTTTTGTTATTTTCTTGTGTCTTCTCTATACGAGATACACAATATATATATACACATATACTGACGTCAAAATCCGAGTCATAATCGGATTAGTCAATGCCAATCAAAATCCATATCAGATATGGATTCTGTCATTATTATCCGATAATATATATATATATACATATATATATATATATACATACATATATATATATATATACATATATATAGATACATATAACCATAAAAACAAAAACAATAATAATAATAATAATTAATATCCAATATTAATATTATTAATATTAAAAACGATAATAATAATAATAATAATAATAATAATAATAATAATAATAATAATAATAATAATAATAATAATAATAATAATAATCATAATAATAATAATTAATATCCAATATTAATATTATTAATATTATTAATCTCAGCCATACGCATTCTTGTGTGTGACCCGATAGGCCCATATTAATTGGCAGTTGATTAAATCTCTATTAAACCAACAAGTCGTAATTGGCCTCTAGCAAGGCATTACGATTACCCAATTAATACGAGTAAAGTCCAACTAGCCTAATAACAGTACATGCATTAATCCCTTTGTCACACGATATCTAGTTTGAACATAAGTCATGGTCAGCGTCATACTTATGTTGTTCAAACATATGATTACTCGATCTCTAAGTAGACTGATAAAACAAATGATACTGATCACACTATCAATTCATTTGAGCACGGCCATGCATTTCACAGTCTCACTAATCGAGGGGCCCAAAGATATCTCTCTCAAAAGAGAGGGACAAATTCTATTTTGATTGTTCAATATCCTCTACATAATTTCTATCACATTCAATCATGACCTTTATTATTATCCAGTTACGGATAACGTTTGATCATGTCAAAATATAATAGTCCTTATGTTGGAAACTATGACAATCTCAAGTCAAAGGATTAAAACATGACTATCATGAGATTTACTTCTGACGCTAATCCATGTAGTAATCTCATGATGGGTCTATCCAATACACTGTTCTCTAACAAGTATCTATGGAATTGATTTGTATCACCATACACATAATCATCTCATGATTATCAAATCAATACTCATACTGATTATAAATTATTTTATCTCTATAACAATAATACATCAGGGACATATATCAAAATTGTATAACATACTAACCAACAATAATGATAATAAAACCTCTTTTATTAATAATAAATGTATAACATAAATATCCAAATCATGGCCTAGGGCACATACACTAACAGGGTATGTGTTATTTCTTTATTTATGCTTTATTGCTTTATTTATCTGTTTTCTACTTTACATGCTTAATTGTTTACCGACTCAGTATGTGACAGTCTCTTTTCGGGAGAGACGGGTAACTTACGAGTGAATCCTATCACTCACCCCCCCCCACCTCCCCTCCACAGGTGAGCAGGATTATGAGTATATGTGTTTATCGAGGATGGGACAGATTACACGAGCTGGGATTTCTTGGGATAGTTAGATAGACCTCCACCTAGGTTTATTATTTGAGTTTGGCATTTCATACTTGACTTAGCGGGTTTCGTCAACCCTTGTACTTGATTTTATTTCTGATTGATTTAATTTAATCGCGACGTTTATTTCTTTTATTACCGTTTCTGTGAAACATTTCTACGTCAGTTCTAACGTGTAAAGCTGTTTGGACGACGTCTTGTAGTCCTTGTAGCAGGCTACGGCGGGTGCATTATTTCCGATGTTAGGGCTCGAGAGCGGTGCACTACAGGTGGTATCAGAGCCGAGGCTCCAGATCCGCCTCGAAAATGCAAGATTAACTAGATCACTTAGACATAAGCTACGATCTTTTTCTAAAACGACGATTCTACCCTTAAGCAACAAAACAGGGTTAAGTGATGATCTTAGACTTAACTTATACTAGGTTAAAGGGTACGAGGGTGAGCGACCATTTCCTTACATAATTACTATTATGCCTCTAACTTTTGGCATGAGTTCCGTAAATGGACAGAATTTTCCAAATTACCCCTGAACCTTTATATACAACCCACTAAGTTGTTAGAAATTCTCAAAATACCCCTCTAACTTAGCCCATATTTAAATAAATATATTTTCGAATGTTGTAAATTCCAGAAAAATGCCGGCAAGATGTGAACAAGCCGGTAATAGAGGAAATGCTGGTGAGAACCACCAGAATCAGGGGATCAACCCCAAGAAATTGAAGATGTTATAGTCTCCATGACCAAAACCTTAGCACAGTAGCACCAGCTGCTGACCTAGCAGGAACCGACTCCATTGCCACCGTACTCGGACCTGAGATTCTTCTACAAGGAGATGCGGAAGAGTGGTAGCGCAGGACAACTGACACTGTCGATCATTTAGATCTAATTTCGGAATGAGTCCAAGAGATATTACACGCTGAGAGTGCGATCATCGAAGAATGGTTCTAGGTCCATGGTGGAAATGTAGATTTAGGCCATGATATTAGAAATTAAGTTACGATTTTGCCCTTAAGTAATAATCTTAGACATAAGTAATGATTTGAACACAAGCGAAGATCATGAACATAGGTACTGCTCTCAGTTATAAGCGATGATCCTGAACATAAGTCACTATCTAAAACATAAATAACGATTCCGATTAAGAGTTGACCTTGGACATAAGTATTGATGGTAGTCATAAGAATTGATTATACGCTAAACATGATTTTAGAAATAAGACATGATCTCATACTTAAGAAATGATGATACTAAGAACAATCCTAAAAGTAAGTTATGACCTTAGACTTAAGGAGACGATCGGTTACGAAATACGTATACCTAGGGTATTCTATACAATTCTACCTTATCTAAGTTGATCATAACACTTTCATCAGTAATCTTAGTAACCCTAGTTGTATACTATATAATTTATTTGAATTGAAACGTTAACCAGAACACCCTATTGCAACCGCTAGTGACATATTTATTGGTCAGGCAGTAACTCAGGCTGCTTCACTATAACAATAGCATGGGACTCGGTACCATTAGGCTAAACTAAAACGGGTCTATATCCCTATTTGGACGGTAGCATCAGAGCAGCCTTAGGTCTAAGTTGAGTTTATAGCTATTAAGAAATGAATTATTATAGTGTGATAGGTACTAAGAGATTATTTATAGAGAAATGATAGAAACTAAGTAACGATTTATAAGTGTTATGATCAATAGAGTTTAGCGAAAGAGACCACACGAAGGAATTTATAGTATAGGGTTAAGATGTTGAATGTAGGGTTATGAAAATAGGTCAAAGCTATTAATCTTACTAGAGATAATGGATTAATTATGATGAGCGTGCATTAACATGGTAAATATAGTGGACTGCTATATTTTTCAAATAGATAAATATTTTATATAAGCACGTACACCAATGTATAACCATATTTTAACAAGTACCTTAAAATGTTGTCTTCAGAAATACCTTATTGAGTTTCATTTTTTTATATATAGTCTACCAACCATTATAAGGCAAATTCATTTCTGTACTTGTATATCAACGTAAAATGTTTAGATCTTTTGACGACCCTAAAGAGGGGAAAGCTTTTAAAATGTTGATGTGCTTCCCAAAAAAACGAGGTGTTTAATTTCTTACACCATATTTCAAATTTTTATTTTTGTAACATCTATTTTTTTAGTCAAAATTAATTGACGACTATCGTTATCGCAAGCAGTTTATTTACTAAAGTGTTTTCCAAGTTATTTATCCTGCTTGTGATAAACTTACTTAGCTTTTGTGAAGCCAAAAAGTAGTTTTCAAAACATATATGTTTTCTTTTAGAAAACAGAATTTACCATATTCAAATCATTTTATAAAACCTTATATTATCACGTTTTCAACTGTTTTAATGCTATTTCACCAAAATACTTTGCTAACAAGTTATATCAACGTTTTTATAAAAGGTCATTTGAAACGCCCGCTTTGCGGAAACGAGTATATTATTTTGAATCTTGTTTAAAAAAAGAATGATATTAATTTAAAACAACTAAAATTATATTTCAAATCATAGCCACGTAGGTCACGTTTTTATTTAAAGAAAAGTATTATCCATACACATATTTCGTATATTGGGCTGATGATATTTTCAAAGAAGTAAGGGGCATGATCATAGAGTTAGTTCGTAAGTATATAAGAATTGATTTCGAGGGCTTAGTTTTGTGTAACAATTACCATATTGGCGTACATCAAGGATATTAGTTGGTTAATTATCTAGGAGGATTAATCATATATAATGAGTTTAATAATCCAAAATTATAGACTGCGATAAGTTGAATGATGCACGTTTAGCGGTATAAGTGGAAGTATGTACATACTAATTATAGAGAATTAAGTTAAGGATTGAGCTTTATAAGTACTAGATCATCTTGTGGGATGCTAGCGTAACTAAATTGAATCATAGCAGAGTAAAGCATATTCCGATAATACATACGATTCAAGAGATGAGTCTTGTGAATAAGGCGTTAAGTCAAAGATTGTAGTACACCTAAGAACTGATTTACGAGGGTTGTTGATGACCGTAGATAAAAGTAAGTGATAAACAAATGAATGGGTTGCAGAACCCTTAGTATAATTACAATACCCTTAAGGTTGAATTCGAAAATTATAGATAGATTATGTAACTATTTTAATAAACAAAAGAGCAATGTATAAAAAATTACCTTGTTGGTGTACAAGGAATGATTTTAAGGCCTTAGCCGGTGATGAAGAAGTGAAGTGGTTAGCATGTTAGAAAACGCAAGGAATAATTAGCTCGATCATTATCTAGGGAATGGATCAAGTAGAACTAAATTAAGACTTGACTATGTAATACGCAAGTTTCGAGGACGAAACTTTTTGTAAGGGGGATAGGATGTTACAACCGAAACTTGAGGGAAATAGAAAGAAAAAGATTTTGGTTAATTAAATTAAAACAAATTTTATCCTAAATTAAAAAAACCCACAAATCCCTCCTTAATCCCAAAAATTTTACCCCACCCCACTCCTTCATAACTCCAGCCGTTACCCCCACTCCTTCCTAATTTCGGTTTTCACAAATTAAAACCCTCCCCAACTCACTCCTCACACACAACAACAACAATTGCAAAAGTAAAAGAGAGAGAGAGAGAGAGAGAGAGAGAGAGAGAGAGAGAGGGAGCGACTGAGAGCAGAGAGAGGAAGAAATTGGCGGCAGTGTGGAGAGAAGGAAAAAGAGGAAAAGAAAAAGAGAAAGAGAGAGGTGGAGAAAAGAGAAATAGGAAGGAAAATTGGACACCCACATCAAAAATCCAACATCGTTTTTGTCAGTGAGTTTGTATTCAAGAGGTAGGTTGCCCTCCTCTCTGTCGGATTGATTTGGATTCCCTTGCATTCTGTATTGGGATTGTTTTTTATCACAGTATGTTTATTTTTTGTATGTTTATCGCCAATTCTTTATGTTTTGGTTTGAAAATTTCATGATTGGCCTTAGATATAGATCACATAGCATGGAAATATGTTAGAGTGGGTTCAGGTCATCGAAAAATGCGCCCAGAGACGGTGCATGTAGCACACGCATGGCTGCAGAAGGCAGCGCGTGTGGCCCACGCACGCCCCTGAGTGGCGCATGTATGTCACACGCTCACGTGTTCAGCGTCAGAGTGTCTGGGACGTTAAATGGAGTTCAATGGAATTGGTTTGGGGTAAATCAGAATTAAAATGAAAAAGATATGAATTTTTAAAGCAAATTAGAATTTTAAATGAAATAAAGAAAAAAGAGAAAAAATATATATATATGGCGTAGCCCTGGCCTGCCTCGGCCAGCAGGCCAGACAAGGCGGGCGGCCACTACTTAGCAGGCCAGAATCACAGCACAAATTTCTACAGGTTATAAAAAAACACTGGGAAGGCGCTGGCGGGCCGAAGGGCCAGCAGATCAGCCTGCCAGCCTCAGCGGACCAGTCTCAGCAGCCGCTCAACTAACGCCCGAAATAAAAAAAGCTTGATCCTGGCACCCTGGCAGGCCAGTGGGCCGCGGCTTCCAGCGGGCCAAACAGGGAAAAAGGGCCACAAATTAATTTAAAGAGGGTTTGAACCTTCTAATAATAGTAATAGTTATAAAGAAGAAAAGAAGTATTATTTAATTAAAATATGAATTCAGAAACTAGAATAAAATAAAATAATAAAATGAAAAAAAATCAGAAAACCTGAGTGCGAAAAAATAAAAATAAAAATAAATAATAAATAAAATATATTCAAGAACTCGATGCCGCATGAAAAAAGGGGATTATATATGTATATATAATTAATTAATTTAATGTTAAATTTTTTTGACAATAAGAAAATTTAGAAACCCATTAAATAAATTGAAATCAAAGAAATAAAAATAGTAGGGATGATAAAAAATTTAAATAAAAGATTAAAGTTTGTGAAAGCCTAGAAAAAATAAAATAAAGCGTAGAAACCTAAAATAAAGTCTAGAAAGATAAAATAATGGTAGAAGAGAAAATTCAGTAATGAACCCCATGCAACATGGGGTATCTATGCAATATAGGTAATACGCAACTTAGAACAGAGCATGCAACATAGAAGAAATGGAAGTGTGAAAGTGTGAAGCATTCATGGCACGAGCATTGCATTTGGCCTATGAGCCGTGTGGTCCTACGGGACGTGTGGCCTGACGAGGCGTGTGATGGGTGTTGGTAATAACGGTTACTTTCACCTAATAAGACCTGGGACATGCATAGCATAACATGGAAAAGGAAAAGCATAGCGTATGATATTAATTGACAGCGTGTGACACGGAGATAGAAGAGCATGCATCATGAAGTTGCGCATTGCATTTGTTACTATTGTGATTATCGATGACCTTGTTATTAAGTTGTTTCAGTGCTACGCTTTGGGATACGGATCGGGTCAGGTATGTGTTATTTCTTTATTTATGCTTTATTACTTTATTTATCTGTTTTCTGCTTTACATGCTTAATTGTTTACCCGACTCAGTATGTCACAGTCCCTTTTCGGGAGAGACGGGTAACCTACGAGTGACTCACATCACTCCCCCCTCCCCCTCCATAGGTGAGCATGATTATGAGTATATGTGTTTATCGAGGATGGGACAGTTTACACGAGCTGGGAAGAGTGATTTGGGCTCGAGAATGGATATTGTTGACCGGGAGCTTGTTTATTGGGATAGTCAGATAGACCTCCACATAGGCTTATTATTTGAGTTTAGTATTTCATACTTGACTTGGCGGGTTTCGTCAACCCTTGTACTTGATTTTATTTCTGATGGATTTAATTCAATCGAGGCGTTTATTTCTTTTATTACCGTTTCTGCAAAAAATATTTACCTCAGTTCTGACGTGTAAAGAAGTTTTAACGACGCCATGTAGTCCTTGTAGCAGGCTATGACGGGTGCACTTCCCGATCCTAGGGCTCAAGAGCGAGCGCTACAATGCATCAATGGTTTTCTTTCATATCTATATGGCACATGATTATATTTCGTATGTGACGAAAAAAGAAGAAGCACGGTGAGATGAGATGAGTGCTAATCTAGCCGTCCTTTTAGGTTGTACACTTGTCTTGAACACATCCGGTTTCTTAGATGAAGATAGAATAGAGTTTGTAGCCTTATTTTGTATTTTATTCTCTTCAACGTATCCTAGTCTGGTTTAATCATTTTCATGCTTCTGAGAAGAGATAAGATGATCTTGCATATAAGTACACGTATCGAATTGCTTTATCGTCTTTTCTAGATCTTCGTTTCTTGATCTCAAATATAAGATCTCAGCTTTCATTTAATTATTCTCCGTTGTCAAAGATGAAATTTCAGACTTTAATGAATTTATCATGCAAGACGACTCTTTTTTTGAATCGTTTAATTAAATATAAGATTTGTGTTAGAAGATTCTAACAATTTCTTGTCTTCAGTTAACCGTTACTTTTTTTTGTAAGAGTCCTAGCAAACTTATGTAATTCAAGATATTCAACATACAAATCATTATAAGATTGTTCAGAATCCGAATCAGAATCAGAATTTACATCATTATCAAAAAGTGGAGGCATTTGGCTTGACATACCTTTTTGCTCGGTTTTGTGGCTAGTGGATGCTATCTCACAAAAACTGCGCTCTGATACCACTTGTAGGACCTGTGTAGCACCAGTAGAAGGGGGGTTGAATAGTGAGTGCAGAAAATTTTGTTTTAAAAGTTTTTGACCCAAATTACTCACTTTTGAAAACAGTTTTTGTTTTTATATCGTGATTTGAATTATTCAAATGACCTAGTTGTAGACCTACAAAAATTATGAAATTTGGTGAAGTTGTACTCTCAGATGTTATGATTAACTCACAAACATTTCAAATTAAAATTCCAATCCTAATCCCTTGAAAATACGTTTTTGGTACGCAAATCTACTAGAAACTGTACTCCAAATTGAAAAATTTATTCCCTTAATTAGTAACTTTTAATGGTCTTACAATTTTATTGTAAGACCCTCAAATGTGTATTTTAATGGGTTGAAACAGTTTTTGAAAATTCCTTTGGGAAATATGTCAACCATATTATTGTTCTCAACCTTTGCAGATCTGAAAATCAGATTGCACTAGTCTCAGAACTATTAACATTTGATTGACTTATACTTATCCAAATGAGGTGAAACTTACACCAAATGAAAAATAGGACGTGTAGCTATGTTTTTGAAAAATGTTATGTTTCAAATTTTTTTTTACCTTTGCAATGAAATTGATGCAGAATGCTGGAAACTGAAAGTAAAGTGCAGAAAAGTAAGAACACCAAGAATTTTATACTGGTTCGGTTAAAACAACCTACTCTAGTCTTCGAAGACACCTTCTTCGGTTATCACTAAATACAAGAAACACTTACCATAAGGGTGACTCGAGTTAAACACCAACTCCACTCTTTTAGAAACAAAACAATCAACAAACCAATCACGAACACCACCACCAATAGAATAAAGGTTTGATCACACCTTGATCAACCTTTTACAAGCAATGAACGTGTATGGGTGGTATAATCAAAGCCTATATAATAGGTGGAAGTATATGCATGATATGCTTGAGACAAAGAAGAATAATAAAGAAAGGAAGAAGAAGAGAGTAGTCTAGTTTTTTTTCATTTGAGAGAATATGAATTGTAGTTTTTTCTTGTTTTACACTATCTTCTCCCTTTTATCACCTGTTGTCCGCCCCCTAGGGCTTTCTCCCTTCTTGAGAATTGTCTTTAATATCCTTGGAAGATCGCCTTGTGTAGAAGATGACACAATCTTGCTTACTTGGTGCAATATGATTGGAAGGATGACTTGACCTTGCTTACTTGTCACTTGTTGATTAGTCCACCTTAGCATCCTTTAATGAGCTGTAAATTCTACAAAAAAACTCTTAAAACATGTGCTCTAATATAATCAAAACATTAACATACAATCACATTTCAATCCCTTGAATTTTGGGAGACAAATTGAGGACAAATTAAAGCTCAAAATAGCCCCACTAAACACGTGCTGAAATTTTCAGCATGTGTTTTTCTACTAAAATCATTCCTTGTGTGGTGCCCTCTTCAATGTTATCAATCAAATAAGCTTTGTCAAATAATGCACAATATTTACACATATATGGTAAATAATAATCATCCCTATTTTGAATTTTCTAGAACACTTTAACATGTCTTGAATGTGTAAAAATTGTCTAGATACATGCTACATCAATGCCTCAAAAACGTCTCAAGTGTGTATGTTCGTAGAAAACCGAATTTTCGAATTTCGTTGATTACGCGATTTTTCTCCGACTAAATTCAAACTTCTTACACATGTAATATATACTATGTCATTCATAATATATATAAAATGAGATGTATATTCAGCTATAGTGGCTGAGTAGAAAACGCCCATGTGCCAAAATAAAGTCGAGTTTGAATTCTCCATAAATCTTGGCTAAATTGTGGGTGATTTGTGTGTGCCAATATGGTATGACTTAGTGGCTGATTGTAACATGTGAGCCACGAAATTTTTGAGCATTTTTGGTGTATATGGGATGGCCATCTTTATATGGCAAGTACGTGACATCTCAATGAAGTTTCGGTAGTCACCCGATACAGCAATTTTTCGGTTTATGACCTTGTAACATGTCGTTATAATTTTGACGTCGCTATGACTTATATCATATGATATAAGACCTGAATATACTCATAAATATGAGGTGTATATATTGGTGTGACGTCGACATACTTTTATGACATATGTGATGTGTCGGTGGTATGTCGGAATATAAGTATATAGTGCCTTTTTAAAAAATATGGACATATATATTAAATATATGTATGGAGTGTGAATTAAAGAGGATGATGAGACTTTCCATTTCCAATTTGTTGTCATATAAATCTCTCAAAATATGTCCTCATTTAATGAACTAGTTAGTTCATTAACTTAAGCACTTCACTTAATAACTAGTTTAGTTCATTAATTATGGCACCTGAAAATAGTACAAAGACAACAAATGTTTGCCATATGATATAATCATTAATTCTTTATGGCTCTTTAGTACGGCAACAATATATATATGCATGTAAAGCATGTTTATCACATAAACGTGTCAAGTAACAACTTATTCATGCATTTCGCAAGTATGTAACATTTAAATCATGCATTTGTAAATCACTCAAACCATTTTTCTAAACAAGGAAAACGATTTATTGCCTACGCATCGAGGAAATTAAAGCCCTACGAGCAAAATTATCCCACTCACGACTTGGAACTTGCTGCAGTGGTATTCGGCTGGAACTTTGGAGGCACTACCTCTATGGAGAGAAATGTGATGTCTTCTCCGACCACAAAAGTCTCAAGTACTTGGTCACGCACAAATAATTAAACATAAGACAGAGACGATGATTGGAACTTATAAAAGACTATGACCTGACAAATAGAGTGGCAGATGCACTAAGCCGAAAGTCAAGCCACTCGAGACAGACTCCACTAGAGAGAGAGATAGCAGAGTTCGACCTTGACATAGTTGAATCGAAGGCGAATGTTTTAGCAGCATTGATGATCTCACCGACTTTGATAGATCGTTTGAAAGAGGCTCAAAAAGATGATAAGAATTTGAGCAGTATCCATAAAAGACTTCAAAGTGAGCCGGTTGAAGGGCTTCAAGTATCCGATGATGGCAGTTTGTGGTTTCAGGGGCGATTGTGTGTGCCAAATAACAAAGCGTTGAAGAAAAGGGTTCCTAAAGGAGGCGCATAACACACGCCTATCTATACATCCAAGGACTACTTAGGTGTACCAAGACTTAAAGAAGAATTATTAGTGGTACAGAATGAAGCGTGAAATTGCTGAGTTTATAATCCGATGTTTGGTTTGTTAACAAGTGAAAGCCAAACATCAACGCCCTGGAGGATACTTATAGCCATTAGAGATTCTGAAATGGAAATGGGAGCACATTACGATGGATTTTGTTGCAGGGCTCCCTAAGAAAAGAAACGGCAATGATGTAATTTGGGTGATCATAGATTGTTTGACTAGTTCACACATTTCATACCAGTATTGATCGAAGCGATGATGCAAAATTTGGTGAATCTGTATGTTGATAACATTGTGAGTCTACATGGAGTGCTAGTGAGTATTGTGTCTGACAGAGATCTCAGATTTACATCTTGATTTTGGACATCATATCATAGAGTCATGGGGACTGAGTTGAGATTGAGCACCGCGTTTCATCCCCAAATAGATGGACAATCAGAAAAAACTATTCAGGCTCGCGAGGACATGCTTAGGGCTTGCACGTTAGACTTTAAAGGGAATTGGGACAGTATGGTGAAGTTGATGGAATTCTCGTACAATAATAGTCATTATACTACGATTAGAATGTCGACTTTTGAAGCTTTGTATGGAAGGAAATGTCGCTCACCGTTATATTGGGACGAAGTTGGGGAAAAGGCGATTTAGACCCAAGTTGGTGGAGCAAACGCTTGACAAGGTAAAGATCATTCGCGATAGACTCAAGATAGCCTAGTATCGCAGCAAGATTTGGACGGATTCTAAAAAGAGACTGTTGGAGTTTGCTGTAGGCGAAAAAGTATATTTGGGAGTTTCTCCAACAAAAGGTGTGAAGCGGTTCAGTGAGAAAGACAAGTTGAGTCTGAGGTACATTGGACCGTATGAGGTGCTCGAGAGAGTTGGAACATTGGCTTAACGACTATGCCTCCAGCGTTGTCGCAAGTGCACAATGTTTTCCATGTATCATAGCTACAACACTACGTGTCTGATCCAAGTCATATATTGGAGAGTCGACCATTGAGAGTAAGAAGCGACGCGACTTACGAAGAGACACCGGTTTGTATTGTTGATCGTAAAGATCAAGTTTTGAGGAGGCGAATGATTACGTATGTCAAAGTTCAATGGTCGAATCATACTGAACACGAAGCAACTTGGGAGCTCAAGGAAGAGATCTGAAAGAAATACCCGCAACTGTTTGACTAGGTACGTAAGTTTCAAGGACGAAACTTTTTGTAACGGAGGAGGAATGTTATGCCCCACATACGTGCATGTTAATATAATATACATATATATATATATGTGTGTGTGTGTGTGTGTGTGTGTAGTTGGCGGCTGAAAAAGAAAAAAAAGGATAAAGGCTACATAAAATAAAACCTAGTAATACTAGGAAAAGAATAAGAAAAGGATAGAATTTTGATCAAGTTGAAAGACCTAAGTATACTAGGATTGTACAACCTACATCTATAAGTATACGATGGCTAGCACAAATTAACCTACACCCACATAAAAATTTCGGCCAGCACCCTTCACCAAACACCACTCTCGGCCGCCAGCCACCAGAAGGGAAAAGTAGCCAAATCTTGTCTGTTTTCACCCGATTCTTTGTATAGTTTACTGTAATCGAGATTACATGCAAGTACCCTTGTTATATTCGCTATGTTCTTGCAAAATTATGATACTATGTTTTTATGAAATCGGATCATGCATGTCTATTTGTGTTTTGTATAGATTTGTTGATTATATGTATGTATTTATTGTAATTATGTATCGGATATATGTGTACATGTATAAATGGCATAATCTTGTTGTTATCTTTCATGTTGGCCGTCGGTTTTGGGGGGGTGTGCCACTACCTAGGGCAACGGCCATGGTGTGTGATATATGTATGTATTCGATGCATAAATTGGAGATGTATATGCATGATAAATTATGTGTTGCTATACGTGTTATGTGGGAATTTTTTGGATCAATTTTGTGCGTGTACGACCGAATTGAAGGGAGCCGGTCAGTAAGGGTTTTAAATGACCCATTGGTGGTGGAAAATTGTGAATTGAAACGTAAAAATATTGGTTTAATCAGAATTAGGGTTTTTGTCGCCGGAAGAGGAGAAAATCATTTTTGAAAAAAGAGAATTTTTGTGATTTGAGGGCAGAATATGGTAGGAAATGAGCGAAAAATTCTGGTAGTCAGAGTTTCAGGAGGGGGTGGCGTATGAGCCACACGCACCGGCCAAAAGCGGCATGTGGTCGACCTTGTAGCCGTGCGTGTGGGCTCGTGGAGTGTCGGATCACCGTAATTTTTGTGGTAGTGTGTTAAGCGTGAACATTACTAGATGTATATGGGGTTATATGTGACAAAAAGTCGGCAGTGTGAAATTTAAAGTTTAGGTTGAGGGTTAGTGTGCGAGGGAGTGAAAATTAGGGTTTTTAGTGGGAAAGGGGTCTGGGGCCGAGGGAGATGAGTGGGTGGGGTACTGGGCTTAGGACAGTAGGGGATGGCCGAGAGGTAGGGGGTTAGGGGTGAGTTGAGTTGGGTAGGGGATAGGGAAAAAGTGGGTTGAGGCTGAAACGTGTAAGTATAAGTGCGTATATGCACGTGTATGGATGCGGACATATATGTGGGTGTAGTTATACGTAGGGGATAGGTGGATAAAGTAACAAAAAGGAAAATCGCAATTGAAACGAAAAAGAAAGTGATAATCGGAAAATCGTATCGATAATTGAAATTGTTTTTGAAATCGCATATTTTGAAAGTCACGATTTAGAACAGTGTGTGATCAAAATCGACTTTCGATCTAACAGAATTCTTGAGTGAAATAGCAGAAATTTTAGTTTCATCTTCAAACTAGATTAAACTAGATCTCGAAGGGTTCTTTTGTGGATAATCGGTATTATCCTCCTTTTCTTCGCGTCTCCGTCGTCTGGTACATAAAGTTTATGTTTTTGCTTACTTTCTTCTTGCTTCTCTCTTGAACATTTTATCTTCAGTCGCCTCGTAGAAAAGTTGCAATCTTGGCTTACTTTTCTGGAAGTTTTAGTGTGTGAGGTCTGCAATTTTCTTTTTGAGAATTTTTTGTTTTTCGGGGTTCTGTTCATGAGTTATTGAAAATTTTTACCAAATTGAGAGAAAATTAAGGATTGGGGTTGTTGGGACTGGGGTCACCATCGCCAGTCACCAAGTTCTCTTCACTGTGGTTGAATACTTGCTGCAACCGACTAGATCTAAACGCCCTTCATCGGTAAGAACCCATTGGAAAAGCAAGCAAGTTCCGGCCAGATCTGGGTAGATTTGCCTCCAAGAAGCAACTTCCGGTTAAATCTAGGTAGATCGAATTCTTGGATCTTGGTGTTCCATAACCCAAACAGATGATATAATTTCATTTTGTCTTATTATCATTGAAGTAATTTTGATTGTTTACATTTAGTTTCAAACTTTCAGTGTCAGTAGCATACCTTGAAATTTAGTTTTGGTTGCAACCATTGATAGAAGACGTCATGCTTTTTCCGTGAGACCATGTCTAGGGAAGAGGGGTGTAGGTAAGGGGAATGAAAAGGAAGATAGTCTACGGGTAGCCTCTTGGAATGTAATTACCTTAAGTGGTAAATTTTTGGAGGTTTTAGATACACTTAAGAGGTGTACGATAGATATGGCATGCCTCCAAGAGACTAGGGGAAAGGAAATAAAGGTAAAGAGTGTAATGGGTATAAGTTGCTATATTCGGGGTCATATGGGACTAAGAATGGGGTAGGATTTCTAGTAAAGTTAGAATTGCACGCGAACATGATCAATTTGATTAGATATAATGATAGAATTATGGTGTTGAAGTTAGTACTAAACAAGAAGAAGTGGTAGTGATTTGTACCTACGCATCATAAGTGGGACTAGGAGAACAAGAGAAGAAAGGGTTTTGGGATTGCTTAGATGTAGTGTTAAAGTCAATACCTATGGAAGAACGAATTTGTATCGGAGGTGATTTTAATGGACACATTGGAAAAGGATACCGGTGGTTTTCAGTCGGCACATGGCGGGTTTGGTTATGGAGATAAAAACGAACATGGTAGAGATTCGCTAGACCTAGTAGTGGTCCATGACCTAGGCATTATAAACTCGTTCTTTAAAGAAAAAGAATCGCATTTGATCACTTTTAGCAGCGGAGACGTAATACGCAGATCGACTATTTTCTGATGAGACGTGAAGACCGACGGTTGTGGAGGGACTGCAAGATTATACAGAGGAGAAAACAGTGACGCAACATTGTTTACTAGTGGTAGTTATAGCATTGAGCCAAAAGCTGAGTAAGGGGGTTGGAAAATTTCCACCCAGGATTCGATGGGGATTTTTGAAGGACGGAAAAATTAATATATTTAGAGACAAGGTCATCTCCGGGACATTAGATCGTCTGGGTGAGGACACAAATCAGATATGGGAGGCTATGGCGACTACTATTACTCATGCGGCGAGAGAAACTCTTAGGGTAACAACAGGAAAGACGACCTTACATAAAGAGACGTGGAGGTGGACCGAGGATGTGCAACAGAAAATAAGAGATAAACAAAGGATTTTTAGAGCGCTGTTAAGTTGCACAGATGGGGAAGAGAAAGTGAGATTGAAGGGGAACTACAAAATTGCCAGGAAGAAGGCGAAAAAGGCAGTGACAGAGGCAAAGACTGTAGCCTATAAAAGGATGTATGAAAGGCTATAAACAAAAGGCGGAGAGCATGATATGTTCAAGATTGCCAAAGCTAGGGATCGAAAGAGGCAGGACCTAGGAGTCAGAAAGTTTATAAAGGGAGAAGATGGACATGTTTTAGTCAAAGCACAAGAAATCAAGTGGAAATGGCAAACATACTTTCACAATCTTTTAAACGGTAGGAGGACCGACCACGAAGAAAGAGAAATCATCACTAACCAACGACAACATAATAACTCCGACTGTCGGAGCATCACACAAAGAGAGGTGATGAGAGCACTGAAAAAGACGGGAAGAGCTAAAGCAGTTGGCCTAGATAACATACCCATTGAAGAGTGGAATTATTTGGGAAAGGAAGTGGTTCAATGGCTAACTACTATGTTCGACCTTATTTACAAAACATGAAAGATGCGAGATGAGTGGAGAAAGAGTGTCGTAGTCCCCCTATATAAGAACAAAGGAGACGCACAGCGTTGTGGAAACTACAAAGGGATTAAGTTGCTAAGCCATACCATGAAGTCATGTGAGAGAGTAATCGACACTAGAATTAGGGAAGAAACTCAGGTTATGGTAAACCAATTTGGTTTTATGCTAGGACGGTCAACTACAGAAGCAATACACATCCTAAGGAGATTAATGGAAAAGTATAGGAAGAAGAAGCGCGATCTACATAAGGTTTTCATCAATCTTGAAAAAGCGTATGAAAGTATGCCACGTAGCCTGATCTGGGATAGCCCGGATGCAAGAGGGGTTCCTATGAAGTATATAGACATAATTAGGGATATGTATGCTAGGACGAAAACAACCATTCGTACAACTGTGGGGAATACGGACTTCTTTCCGGTACAGGTAGGCCTCCATCAAGGGTGCGTTGAGCCCATTTCTTTTGGCAGTTGTCCTTGACGAGTTGTCAAAGCTGATCCAAGAGACAGTTTCATGATGTATGATTTTTGCTGACGATATTGTATTAGTCGCAGAGAGTATACATACCCTGAGTATGAGACTAGAACAGTGGAGAGGTGTTTTAGAGAGAAAATGCTTTAGGATTAGTCATTCTAAGACCGAGTATCTGCACTGCAACTTCAGTGGCGTAGCCGACGGTGAGAGTAGTCAGCTCACCATCGAGGGTCAAGTGGTACCATATGTAAGTAAGTTCAAGTACTTGGGATCATTTGTACAGGAGGATGGGGACATAGATAGTGATGTAGCATACCGAGTTCAAGCAGTCTGGTGTAGATGGAGGGTGGCCTTAGGGGTGCTGTGTGACAAGAATTTTTCAACTAAATTAAAGGGAAAATTTTATAGGGTGGCAGTGCGACCGGAAATGCTGTATGGAATAGACTGTTGAGCCATCAAGAGGCTATAGTCGCAGAAGATGGAAGTGGTAGATATGCGAATGTTGAGGTGGATGTGTGGGCATACAAGGCTAGACCAGATCAAAAATGAGGTGTTTCGAGAAAGGTTAAGGTGGTTAGTATAGCAGATAAGATAAAGGAGAGAAGACTGAAATGGTTTGGGCATGTCAAGCGGAGACAGACAACGGCGTCTGTCAGAGCAATTGAAAGCCTCATTGTAGAGGAGAACAGGAGTAAAGGCAGGCATAAACTGACTTGGGATGAGCGGATTAGGAACGACCTACTAGATTTGCACCTCTCTAAAGACATGGTCCAGGATAGGAGTTCATGGAGGCAAAGGATTAAGGTTAACGAGGTATAGGCCAGATATAAAGGCACCTTAGAGTATATTTAGGAACGTAGATACTATCTACGCTGTAGAACGACTTTGCACTTTTTTGTTTATGTTTTGCCGTTGTTTTGCATTTATATATACATATACACGCTATGAGTATTTTAATATCGACAGCCTCCTCTTTACATTTCATGAATTCCCTCACTAACACACTAGCACATCATATCCTTAGTATTATGCCATTTATGCATGTACATATAGAGCCGGTGGTCTCACTGGAAGAAAACTCTCCATCCCTTGGGATAGAGGTATTGTTTGTCTGCCGCTTACCCTCCAAAGACCCTAGCAACAGCTTTTGCTGTCGTTGGGATATTCTGCGTATGATTGATGATGATGATTGATGATATTTTGAAAGTCACCCTTACAAAGGAAATATATTGCAGGAGTTGGACTGGTTCCGAAAAATGGACCGTCTGAGCACATATGACTATGAGATGAGATAGGCCGCTCGGACACATATGACTGTCAATTGGATCGTCTAGGCACATATGACAATGAGTAGATAGGCCGACTGGACACGTACGACCATTGGGGTACCAAGTCCGTAAATCTTGCAATATAAGTCACTTGTAAAGTAAGAGCCATAGCCATTGCATTTTATCATGAGAAATGGATATCGCATATAGATATCGAAAGGGATATCGGATGTGGATATCAGAAAAGGATATCAGATATAGATATCGGAAAGGGATATCGCATATGGGTATCAGAAAGGGAAAAGGAAAATGGAATTGAAAAGTGAAAATGAAATCGTCGTCGTAGCGTTGCATTCGTTGTTTTAAAAGTTGCATCAAGGGTTTTGGTTGTACTAACACTTGTGTGCGATCACTAAGTTGCGTATGCTTTAGTTGCTTGATTGGTCAGAAGGGTAAAAAGGTAAACTTTATTTACGAGGAGAAGCATGCTATTTTATAGCTATTCGTTTATTTATTTACACTTGCTTCTTCGTGTATGATCTCATGGTAAATATAGTTTGGTTACTTATTGGACGATGTATGTCGCTCATACTACGTTATGAAATATTTTTACAGATCCCTAGGACTTTGAGCTAGTGTACGTTGAGGATGACAATGAGTGAGATACTGAGATATTGGACTTGAGGATTTGATCAAGGATTTTAGTGGATTTTGTTCAGGCTAGTAGTTCATTTTTTTGTATTTTATTTTATAAGTCCTAGATTTTTAAGATTTAATTTTCATTAATGATATTTATTTTCAGGTTTTAGTTTCTATGAATTCCACTGATATCGATTTACGTTATTTTGTTGACGTCTAATTGAATGTATCAACACATTGTATTTTCTTTAGCGAAATACGACGGAGAGTCGTTTCGAGTATTCAACAAACGATTTCACCATCAAATTCTCTTGTTAGGCTTCCATCGTGAGCATCCATTTTAGTTCTAGATGTTTTCAAGGATGGTCTTCCTAAGATCAAGGAGGTCGAGTTTCCAGGCTCAGCATCATTTGGAATAATGTAAAATCAATAGGGGAGACTAATTCATTGATTTGGACCAGGACAGCTTCGATGACACCTTTTGGAAAAGGCACAAATCTACCTGCTGGTTTAACTGATATTCAGGTTTCTTTAAGAGAATATAGACCTATAGAAATGTAGACTGTAAATGACATAACATTGATTGATGCACGACGATCAATAAACGCTCAGGTAAACAAGGGATTTTCTATTTTTACGAGAATAGTAAAAATGTTGGGATATTTGCCTTTAGGAGGTGATTTACGCTGACATATAACTGATGCGTTTTAACTGAAGCTGAATTGTCTGATGTTATCGATTTTCTTCTTTACAGTACACAATTCTTCAAGAAACTTTACATATCTACGTACTTGTTTAATGGCATCCAAAAGAAGTATATTATCATGGACTTCCATTAGTACTTCAAATATTGTTAGAATATGTTAAGTTTTGATGATTTGCACAATTGGCACTTAGAACGCCTAGATAAGGCGCCTAATAGGAAGTGTCTAAAGGCCAATACACTTTGAACGCTTGCATAAGGCGCCTAATCTGAAGTGTCTGGAGATCAGTATACTTCGAACGCCTACACAAGACGCTTCATGTGAAGAGGTTGGATTCTAGTACACTTTGAATGTCTACTTTAGGCGCTTTATGTGTCAAGATGAAAAACATCACACTTTGAACGCCTAAACAGGCGCTTCATGTGTGTTACACAGTCAAACGAACGTTTCTCCCCAAAATGGGTACGAATATCAAGTTACTTTTGAAAAAAGTCATAATTACTTCGAACAAGTATGAAGGCTGAGATCATGCGCTTCACGTGAATTCTAACGAGTTTGCTGCCCACAACAGGCACTTCATGTGACATTGAACAAGTGCTTCTTATTCACTTAAGGCGCTTCATGTCACATTGAACGCCAGTTCAAAAACACTTTAGGTGCTTCATGTCACATTGAACGCCTATTTATAGAACACATAAGGCGCTTCATGTGACTAACGTTACAAATGTTTTATGCTGCACTTTCTAACATTCACTTGACATTTGTACCCTCATTTTTAATGCAAATATCACAGGCTCTCTCTCTCTCTTTTAGAAAATGTCATCTTTCTCTTTGAGTTTTCAAGAAGAAGCTTCCTCAAGAAGCTTGTAGTCATCCAAGAGAAGATCTCCAAAAATGAAGACATGTCATCATCACAAAGAGACAAAGCCCATTATTGGCTCCTGTAACCACACAAACGGCTACAATAGAGATAAAACAAGCCTTTTCATCTCACTTCAATTTTCAACTTTCTACCAAGAGCTCTCAAGTTTCTCTCAAGCATTTACTCTCAAAATAGTTGTATTATTGAGGATTTTACTTTATTTGTGAGAGTGTAATTTGTAAAGAAGAAGAGTCTTCTTCTTGAGTGAAGATTGTGAAAAGCTAAGTGTAGATCGTTGGTCAAGAAGTAATGGTGTTTCTTGTTTGAAGAAATCCAGACCTTGAAGAGTTAGTTGATGGTGTTGTAATGCACCATGCTCCTACAAGAATTCTTTGAGGAGCAAGGAAGTCCTTTGGAGGCTAGACTTCAAGGGGTTGGTATTTCTTGGTTGTGGTCTAGGCGTGTGGCCTAGTGTTTACTTTGTTTGGATTTTGTTTGATTGTTGTTTTCCCTAAAAGAAATAACAATCCCCCATTCAAAATCCTTCTTGTGAAAAATCAAGAAGGTAGAGGAGTAAAGTCATTTGACTTGAACATCTATACATATTGTGTTCTTTACGCTTCCGCAAGTTTATACATATTTAAGTACACACCCAAGTATAGATATGCACTCATACACGAAAAATATCCGGAAAAATATCTATACTTGGTGAACACGTTATTCAACCTCCCTTCTAGTGTATTCTAAGGGACCTAACAAATATTTGCCTTTCTTCTTCATTTTTATACATTGCAAATCATTGAAGAAAAAGCTGTGGAATAAGGAGATTATTAAAGGATTGTTTCGGTTTAGGATCGGTCTATTCGATTTCTTTATACGTAGGTTGTGCGAAATCTAAGGTTCAGGCTAATCATCTAATTTTCATTCCTCTAAGAGTTCCTTAGAGTTTTCATCTATCTTCTCTTCTTCAACTCTATTTTTGTTGAGAATAGATTTACCTTTTTCTTTTGTCTTAGTGATTTTAGATCTTTCCTCTAAACCTTTTCCATTTCTTAGAGCTATAGCACTGTCGTTCTCTCTTAGGTTGACTATGGGCTGAGAAGGAAACTATACCAGATATTTCCAGCCTAAATTGATTAAGAGATGAAGCAATTTGACCTAATTGTTGTTCGATATGAGAATATCTTTGCTTAAAACTAGAAGTATGCTTCTCGAGTATCAAGCTGAGTTGATAGTTTTCTTGAATTCATTACCACAAAAGTTCTTCCATTCAGTAAGAAAGTATATGAGGGAGTGAGTATGCAGAAGGAGATTGCAGAAAGAGGAGAAGAAATTTGGATTTTTGAGTGTGTGACCACGGAGGTTAGATAGGTCATTATTTGTAGGGAAATTCTAAGCTCAGTCTGTTACAGTCAGTCTAATCTCAGCCGTAGGATCATATACCTTGCTCGGCCTGAACCATTGGATCAAATAACCGTACCAGGTCTGTCCTCAGCCGTCAGATCAACTAACTGTTCAATATGAGCCATCAGATCATAACAAATTTAGGTCAGCTCGGCCGATTAAAATTCAACAACTTTTCAAAATTTATCTTTAGCCTATTCTTAACAACCTGGAGAGTTTGAACGGAAACAAACGCCTCCCTAGCTGATAAGACCCGACCCAGTGCTACAGGACCCGGGCCTGCAGTCTACAGCTTGCAGCCTGGCCTGTAGCCTAGTCCGCAAACTGAGCCCATCAGGTACGGGACGAGCTGAGCTGACTTTCCCTTATACTTTGAGCATTAATTTCTAATTCATCCAGTATCGGAATCGAGTGACTCAAAAGCCAGATAATTAAGGACACATTAGTTTCCACTTATTAATAGTGAAAATAATCATAATATTAGCTTAAAGTACGTTGCTAACCACAGTTTGCAACTTGACCCAATTTCAATTTCTTTCTATTTTCTTTAACAAATTGATTAAGAGATGAAGCAATTTGACCTAATTGTTGTTCTATATGAGAAGATCTTTGCTCACAACTAGAAATATGCTTCTCGAGTATCAAGCTAAGTTGGTAGTTTTTCAGAATTTACTACCACAAAAGTTCTTCCATTCAGAAAGAAGGTTGATTGTGTTGGAAAATTAAAAGTTTGGGCTTTGGCCTATTAAGGAAAGTTGCATAACTTGGTTTAGCAACATACTTTGAGCTTAATTATGATTAGTTTTTATAAATGAAAATCAAAAACTAATGGGTCCTTAATTATCTACGTAACGAGTAATTAATTTTAGGCGTTGGAATCACTCAATTACGATACCGGGTGAATGAAAAATTAATGCTCAAAGTGGATGGAAAACATGGTTAATGGGTGATTTGTCATATTCTTAGGAGGTCACATCACCCTTATAGAGGAATACCACATTGGACATTTGGACATGTTTAGCAAACTTATAAATGGCTAGAATGGATACTTTAGATGTGCCCTTGGGGCATGAGAAGTTTTTGACCGGAGGGAACACCTAGAAAGTGGCACGCGCGCCGCCACCGCCAACCCATCCGGCCGCTCGGCTCGTGGCTCGTGGCTCGTGTGCTCGTGGGCTCGTGGACCAGGACGGTTCCTATTTTTTTAGAGAAAATTTATTAGGGCTTTTGGCTTAATTATTTTTGTAAATAATTAAAAGGCTTCGGGTCTAGCTGCGCAGCGGCCCAAATGCTTTCCGTTGCAGGGTCCGGTCCAGTACGTATGATTTAAATGGTTAACCACGGTTGAGTTCAAATAAAATCACGGTTATGGATTAAATCGTAGATTAGCATTTAAACGATCGGTTATAGTTTAAATCGAACGGTTATGATTTAAATGGTCTTCTTCTAAATCGATTAGATTAAACGGTTTTGATCTAACGGTGGCGGAAAAGGCAGCTTTGATCCAACGGCTGAAAATCGAACTGACCTAACGCCCAACCGAATGTGATTTTCATCTAACGCTCCAGGTTTAATCCTGTGAATCGGTTTTTCATCTAACGGCTGGAATTTAACCTTCCAAAACCGACAGGAGGTTTTGATCTGACGGCTTGTATCGATCTACGGTTATGATCCGACGGTCACGATTCCTTCTACGAAAGCCGATTTCCAACTGATCCCTCTATATAAACAGAGGATGGGTGTGCAATCAGAACACACACTCATCTTCTGAGTTTTGCGTTTTTCCTTATAGTTTCTGCATTACGTCCAAGAGAAGTCAGGACACTTGAAGGTTCGCAGTAGTTCAAGTTCAACAGTGCCGCTCAACTGAACAGGTACCCGTTGTATCCTGGGAGACGGTTGCTAACGCCGGTTAGGCACAGTATACCGGAGCAATACGTCTTAAGGACAGAGTCCTCGACTTATCCCGAGTTTGGTTTATTTTACTGTTTCCATACGCATGCACCGAACGATTGCGTCTGAGTACACGATTGGTTGTTTCCAACAATCTTAAGACGTATTTGATTCAATTAATTTCTGTACTGTTTTTTTGTTTACGCAAAGCGGTGTTTATACTGATTTGCAGTCTGCTTCTACCCATTTCTTATATCCGACTCTGTTCTGATCTGTACGTTTTGATCGAAATGAACAGGAATAGAAAACAAAAGCTCAAACTCTGTTCAAGGCTTTAATAGTGCACACTCCGTGTCTGCACCTGACGGGGCTAATAACGTTGCTGCCGGTGCGCTGTTCAACACGGTTCCTTTGGCATCGAGCGGAGGGCCTCAGATGAATTCGGCTACGACAGCTACACACATCGAGAAGCCGAAAAAGTTTGCTGGCAGTTTCTTCAAGAGGTGGCAGCAAAAGATGATGTTCTATCTCACAGCGCTGGGATTGGCCAAAATGCTGAGCGAGGATCCACCCGTGGTTGAACCTGTGGAGGATCAACATCAAAACATACAGAACGCCTTGGGTGCTGAAGCATGGGCGTATACTAATTTCTGTTGTTTGAATATGATTCTGAGTTGCCTGGATAATACTATTTATGGCGTGTTTTGTACCTATAAAACTGCAAAAGCTTTGTGGTCGGCTTTAGATAAAAAGTATCGTACAAAAGTTGCTGGCACGAAAAAGTTGATAGTTGGTAGATTTCTTGACTATAAAATGCCAGATTCCAAAACTGTCATTTTGCAGGTTGAGGAAATTCAGATGTTGGTATCTGAAATGGAAGAGGAGGGCATGACGCTCAGTGAATCTTTCCAAGTGGCGGCTGTGATTGAGAAGCTACCTCCGCATGGAGGGAATTTAAGAGCTATCTCAAGCACAAACGAAAGGAAATGAAGATGGAGGATTTGATTGTCTGGCTTCGAATTGAAGAGGACAATCGTCGTGCCGAGAGAAAGCCAACCACTCCGTCTGGTCAAGCCAAGGCTCATGTTGCTGAGGCGAAGAACAAAAAGAAGAATAACACTTTGGACGTGAACGTCAAGGGCAAGGAGATTGCAAAGAAGTTCACTGGTAAATGTTATAATTATGGGAAATCGGGACACCGCAGTAGTGACTGTCGTAAGCCCAAAAAGAATCAAAATCAAACCAAAGCAAAGGCAAATCTGGTCGGCGCAATGGAAGATCTGAATCTCTGCGCAGTGGTGACTGAATGCAACGCAGTGGAGAATCCGCGTGAATAGTGGGTGGACACAGGGGCCACTCGGCATGTATGTGCCAACAGGGCAATGTTCAATGACTATGTTCCCACAACAAACAATGAACAACTTTTCATGGAAAACTCCAACAGCTCGAAGATTGAATGATCGGGCAAGGTGGTCCTGAAACTAACCTCAGGAAGGGAGCTGACCCTAAAGAATGTGTTGCATGTTCCTGACATCCGGAAGAACTTGGTATCTGGCGCTCTACTAGTCAGTCATGGTTTCAAACTAGTTTTTGAGGCAAACAAATTTACACTTTCTAAAAATGACTTGTATTTGGAAAAGGGGTACCTTACTGATAACATGTTTAAATTAAATGTTATGACCATTGTACCCAAGAAAGTTGCGCCCCACTGAGGCTAATAAAATTGTTTCCTCTTCTGCTTACATGCGTCTTGTTTATGGCATTTTCGTTTGGGACATGTTAATTACAAGTCAATACAACGAATGATTAATCTTGACTTATTATCCAACCTGGATTTTAATAATAATGAAAAATGTCAAATATGTGTTGAAGCAAAAATGACAAAAGCACCATTTCCTTCAACGGAACGAAACACTGAACCCTTGGATTTAATTCATACAGACTTGTGTGATATAAAGTTTATGCAATCAAGAGGAGGTAAAAAGTACTTTGTAACTTTTATCGACGATTGCACTAGATACTGTTATATTTATTTGCTAAGTAGCAAAGATGGGGCCATTGATGCGTTTAAAGATTATAAAAATGAAGTTGAGAATCAACTTAGCAAACGAATTAAAACAATTCGAAGTGATAGAGGCGGAGAGTATGACGCATCGTTTAATCAATTCTGTTCAGAACATGGCATTATTCATCAAACGGCTACACCATATTTACCTCAATCTAATGGTATTGCAGAACGCAAAAACCGTACCCTAAAGGAAATGATGAATGGTATGTTGATAAGTTCGGGTTTACCTCAGAACTTGTTGGGAGAAGCAATTCTCTCCGCCACGTCACTTTAAATAGGATTCCGTCCAAGAAGACGGATAAAACCTCATATGAACTTTGGAAAGGCTATAAGCCTAGTTACAAATACTTGAAAGTGTGGGGGTGTTTGGCGAAGGTTGATGTACCTAAACCAAGACAAGTGAGAATCGGCCCTAAAACAATTGATTGAATATTCATCGGCTATGCAACGAACAGTAGTGCATATCGTTTCTAAGTGCACAAATCGGACATTCCCGAGATACATGAAAATGTTGTCATGGAGTCGAGGAATGCAGTGTTCTTTGAAAATGTCTTTTCGAAGAAAGACAAAAATAATGAAGAAGCCAGCACTAGTAAGCGAGTGCGTGAGACGACTCCTCAAGAGACTAAGGAACCTCATCAAAGCAAACGAGCCAAAATACCGATGTCTTGTGGTCCAAATTTTCTAACCTACATGGTAGAAAACGAGCCGAGATCCTTTTCTAAGGCAATGACAAGTGTGTGTACATCAAGAGTACATCAAATGCCTATGTGATAGTATGTCTCTATGTAGACGACATGCTAATCATGGGTAGTACTCGTGACATCATCTTGAATACAAAGAAGATGTTAACACGGAATTTCGATATGAAAGACATGGGGTTGCCAATGTTATTCTAGGAATTAAAATTTCTCGAATGGCTGATGGTCTTGTTATGTCACAAACTCATTATATTGAATCTGTTCTCAAACGATTTAATATGTTTGAAACAAAACCAATAAAGACCCCACTTGACTTAAGTATACACTTAAGGAAAAACCGAGGCGAACTTCTAGCTCAATTAAAATACTCACAGGTAATCGGGAGTCTGGTGTACATAACGAATTGTACAAGACCAGACTTAGCTTGTTCAGTAAACAAATTGAGCAGGTTTACCAGTAATCTAAGTGATGATCATTGGAAAGCTCTTAATAGAGTGATGAGGTATCTGAAATACACAATGAACCTTGGATTACATTACACGAGATATCCAGCAATATTAGAAGGATATTGCGATACAAATTGGATATCAGATAGTAAGGACTCGAAGTCCACCAGTAGATACTTATTCACTGTTGGTGGTGTTGCTGTGTCGTGGAAATCCACGAAACAAACGTGCATAGCTCGGTCCACTATGGAAGCTGAGTTTATAGCACTGGATAAAGCTGGGGAAGAGGCTGAATGGCTTCGAAATTTCCTAGAAGATGTTCCATACTGGCCTAAGTCAATCGCTCCTATTAGCATATACTGTGATAGTCAATCAGCTATAGGACATGCTCAAAGCAGCATCTACAATGGTAAGTCTCGACACATACGTCGGAGACATAACACCATTAAACAGTTGATCTCTAATGGCGTGATTTCCATTGATTGCATAAAATCAGTAGAGAATCTTGCGGATCCGCTCACAAAAGGCTTGCCTAGAGATCGAATGTCAATTTTAACAAACGGAACAGGACTAAAGCCTATAATGCAAGAATCTTTGTAATGGTAAACCAACCTTGTTGACTGGAGATCCCAGAATCTTGGTTCAATGGGACAACTAAGTTATGAAGTTTCAGTTTAACACTTACTCATTCCGTTATATAAAAGTGATGTCTGCAGAGAATATTTAGGGTAAGCTAAAGCTTTCAATGATGTCATATATCTTGATACATCAAGTGGAGTATGGCAAAATACTCTTGATAGGAATCACCTATGTAAGTGTGAAGTGCGGCTGCTTCTATGAGAAGTCTGGGAGACAAGATTTCTCTAAAATACTTTCTGAAACCAGGTTGTTCATGGCCAAAATAGACACAACCATGAGAACCAAAAGGGTGTTAAAGGAAATATTGTGTGAGTATCGTTGTCTAGGTTCATAACAAAGGCTGACTGGTTCAAGACATCAAGTAACTAATTAGCTGAGTGAATCTGATGGTACATCACTATGAAAGGTTCAAAGCCAGAAGCTACCTCTTCTGATGCAATATTTTCTTGTCTGACTTCTCCTTAGAGTCTGCATCTGCATTTGCATTAATTTTCATTCATGTGGGGGATTGTTGGAGAATTAGAAGTTTGGGCTTTGGCCCATTAAGGAAAGTTGCATAACTTGGTTTAACAACATACTTTGAGCTTAATTATGATTAGTTTTCGTTAATGAAAATCGAAAACTAATGGGTCCTTAATTATCTACGTAACTAGTAGTTAATTTTAGTTTTTGGAATCACTCAATTACGATACCGGGTGAATGAGAAATTAATGCTCAAAGTGGATGGAAAACATGGTTAATGGGTGATGTGTCCTATTCTTAGGAGGCCACATCACCCTTATGGAGGAATACCACATTGGATATTTGGACCTTCCAAAACCGACAGGAGGTTTTGATCTGACGGCTCGTATCGATCTACGGTTATGATCCGACGGTCACGATTCCTTTTGCGAAAACTGATTTCCAACCGATCCCTCTATATAAACGGAGGATGGATGTGCAATCAGAACACACACTCATCTTCTGAGTTTTGCGTTTTTCCTCATAATTTCTGCATTACGTCCAAGAGAAGTCAGGACACTCGAAGGTTCGCAGTAGTTCAAGTTCAGCAGTACCGCTCAACTGAACAGGTACCCGTTGTATCCTGGGAGACGGTTGCTAACGCCGGTTAGGCACAGTATACCAGAGCAATACGACTTAACGACAGAGTCCTCGACTCGCCCCGGGTTTGGTTTATTTTACTATTTCCATACGCACACACCGAACGACTGCGTCTGAGTACATGATTGATTGTTTCCAACAGATTGTGGAATAGGGGGATTAATGGGAAACGGTTGAGGAGTAGAGAGGAAGTTGATATTTTAAATCATTTTCAGGAGAAGTTAGACTAAAATTGTGTATTGGAACCAAACATTTGACGGTAAGTTGTTCTGGTGAGAATAGTTACCTTGGTTATCAAATCTAGGCTAGCCTTGAAAATTAATTGCATCAATTTTCACATGATTGTCTTAGATTTGAGTGTATTGACCAGTATAATGACCATATGTGCAGAGTTGGCACGCTTGAGGTTGTACAACAAAAATCAGAAAAGATTGTGACTGATTTGAGTTGAATTTTTTTTTTTTTTTTTGACTAAATGAGTCAGATTTTGCATTTGGTATCTAAGTTCATTCATTCCTTCGCTTTAAAGAAGTTTATTGCTATATTCTATTCAGGATGAATATCGTTGAGATTTAGCATAAAGCTTTTTTAGGAGATGTTAGCTATGGAAAGAGGTTTTATCAACCAAAAAAAAATCACCACTACTGGCAGAATCCAGAATATTTCAATTTGACCATTTAAACCATGATAAAATTTTATCAAGAGATCACCTTTTCGGATACCATGATTGCATAAGTTAGAGAGCTTTTTGAAATGTTCATAGTAGTCATAGAAAGTTTTGTCACTGTCGTCACAAATTTTGACCAAGTATTATTTGACTTGTGCGAAGCTTTGAAGTGGAAAGAATTTTTACATAATAGCTTCCTTGATTGTATCCTAAGCACTAAGAGTTGAGAAAGGAAGGTCTAGATATCATCACTTGGCAGAGTCTACAAGAGTAAAAGACAATGCTACAAGCTTAGCTTGACTTGCTTCGTTTATATGTCCATCGGTTGATAGAACATGGCATGTCGAATTTTCTGAGGTGATGATGAGGGTCTTGTCGGATGAACCATGGTATTTCAGTGGGGAAGAAATAAAAGCAGAATTAAATTCGATTGGGACATGCAATTGGGAAATATTGATCATGAAAAAGCTGGATCCAATAAATTCCTTCAAAATAGGTTCAGATCATGGGGATTGAATGGACAGATTGACCTGATTTCGAATATTATCCTTAAGAGGAGGAGGATCATTAAGAGCCACCAAAGAGTCGGAAGATTTTAAGAAATGTTTAGAGAAATTGGGAGGTTAGAAGAGAGTTGTGAATAAAAAGAAGAAGTCCAATGTTCCAAGACTCGACGTGCAACCCTAATTTTGTTAAGGATTTGTTCAATTCAGTATTATAGGAAATTTCATACGTTCCTCGTCTTAGAACACATTGAGTAGAGTCAAAAAAATAAATTTACGGAGAAAAAACAAGGATCTTACAAACATTAAGCAATTTAGATTAAAAGTTTTTTAAGGAAAAACGTTTAAAAATTCCCACGACATCGCCAAAAATCTTGATACACGTCGTTATAAGCACTAGAAATAATTTCCTAATTAATCTCACTAGTAGATAGGATAAGTAGGGGTCATATCAATAGAGACAAAACGGCTTTTTAGTCAATTTTTAAACAACCTACTATTAAACGACTTTAAAACAACCAACGTGAAAAACAATGTAAACATAAAATCCAACTGTCGAGATTGGTTTGTGTATAACTATGAAGCATCATGTAAATAAATAATGAAAGTAAATTTAAACTACAGAACCAATAAAATAACTAATATTAAAAGTCAAATAATTAAATCTAAGAAAGCATATTAATTCCTAAAATTAAAGATATATGCATAAACTAAGTGCGGAACTATATTAATCTAAGATGATGTATAAAGATACAGAATACGTCCTAGTTGACTAGGTCTAATTAAGTTGATTAACTATACAAAGTTTGTCTTTAATTAAGTTGATGAATTAAGCTAAGATCTATCCAGACTAAGGCTTATTTAACTCAATTCATTAACCGAGTTAAAGACTATGCTAAAATAAGGCTTAAACTTAACTCAATAAAAATGCTAAATAATTAAAATAAACAAATGATAAAATTGAGTCGCTAAATAAATTAAAGACATAAATCCTCACAAAGCATTAAATAAATAAAAGACATAAATAAAAGAGAACTTACTTGAATTTTAAAAGTAACAAAAGCGTAAAGAAATCCAGAGCACTCCATCCTGGATGAGATCTGAAGAGGAAGAATATGAGGTAGAATATGAGGCCTCCAATCACGCGACGCCACGTGTACAAAAAGAATTTTTTTTAAAAAGAAAAAAAAGTAAACAGCGGACCCTTTTGTACACGTGGCGTCGCGTGATTGGAGGCCTCATATTCAACCTCATATTCTTCCTCCTCAGATCTCATCCGTCCATGCAGTAAATAAAGCAATTGTTTCTCTTGGTCATTCACTAGGGCCACGAGTCCAACAGCATTCCATCCGTCATCTTCACCTTCTGAATCAGAAACGAGATCATATCAAGCAGTCACTTATGCATTGAGAGCCTTCTTCTTTGGAGAAAAACTTTTTTTCCTTGCTTTTATGGCTTCTTGACATAGAAATCCACGAAGAAATGATCTGCTTGGCCACACCTATAGCACTTTTCATCCTTTTCTTTGTATTTGGATGAACTCTTGGAAAAATTTCTTGCTTTAGCTTTATGTCTTGTTGCAACTGTTCTAAACTTCTTAACCAAGAGTGTCACTTCTTCGTCTGAATCTTTGCAATCAACAACCAATGCTTTATATGCCACTTGTAGAGAATTTATAGGACCCATCCTATTTTGCTCGTCAATTAGCATCTCATGTGTCATTGGATTTTCAGAAAATTTATCATGAGAAAGTGTCTTGAGTTTCTTAGACTCTGTGATGGCTGTCAATTTATGTGTACACTCTCTTCATAAAGATGTAAGTAATTTTGAGACTTGATTTTCATTTGATATCTTCCTGTCAAGTATGGCAAGTTGATTTACTATTCAGTTGAATCGATCAATTCTCTTCTCAATCTATTCATTACTTTTCATACCAAATATTTCATATTCCTTCATGACCATTAACTTCTCAGACATTCTTACTGCTTTGTTCCTTCATGTATGACTTCTAACCCTTCCCACACTCCATGAGCCGTTTGAAGACATTGATGTCTGACAAGCTTGTTAGTAGTTAGAGCAATTGAAAAATATCAAATGACTTCCTATTGATAGTGCACTTTATCTTTTTTATCGGTGTAGTCATATTCATCTTTGGATATCCTTTCAACATTCGGGATTTTAACCATATGAACTTCAATTCCTTTGACAACCACTCTCTATATGTCAAAATCACAACCTTTCATATGATTTATCGTTCTAAATTTCCATAAAGATTAATTTGAAGCCATATTATTCAATGCTGTTCAAATCGTGCTACTTGAAATAAAAATGGCCAAGCAATTAAGGCTTTACTCTGATACCAACTGTTAGTTCTGTGAAGAACACTTTATACGGGGATGAATAGAGTGATGGTTAATTTTTTGAATTTTTTATGGTTTACCTCACTCAAACTCAAAGTAATAATCCAAATACGAAAGAATGAGATGAGAAATAGTGAATCGTGACACACAATTTGTAGTAGTTCGAATATCCTTGATTCTACTTCATGACCACTTTGTTTCCAAAGTGAATTTTTAATAATTATATAAATTGCCTCAAATAGATCAATAAATTTCTACTACAACAATTGTTGTAACAACTTGTGCAACAACCAATTCTACAACAACTATAAGTATGAACTTCAAAGTTTTTGTACTTGTCTATTCACAACTTTAACAAAGTTCTACTTAAGAAGTTTCACCAAATAAGTTTGGGTGAACATGTTGATTTACATTTCCAATTCAAGTTTAAATTATAAGTAAGAGATCAAATATGATTAGTTCTTTTTGTGTTAGACGCAAATGATATAACAATCAAACAATTAATATAAGCAATATAGGCTAGATAAGATTTAAATACTTTTGCCTTATAGAGCTTTTAAGATGAGGAGAGAATGGACTTGAAGTATATGAAAGTGTGTAAATGTCTCTTAAATGCTTTTTGTATATATAGATGGGATCAAATTCATTTTTCAGCCTTCCCCTAACTCAATGTTGCAATAGCAGATGGTTTGCGTCCCTCTATTGCTCGTGTTTGTGTAGAGGTTGATGTATCGCAGAAGCTTCCCAAGAAAATTTATCTCCAGGCCAAGCAAAAGGCTATTTTGAAGCAGATCATATATGAAGATTTGCCCTCCTTTTGTACTACATTCTACCGTTTAGGTCGTGCTACTAATACTTGCTCTGATCATTCCACTTTTGCCCCAGAAAAATTATCAAAGCCTGCTACACGTCGGACTCAAAAGAAAAAGTTATCTAAGAATTCAGACACTGAAGCATTTGCGGCTCCTATCACTTTGATGTCATGACCAGTATTGGGTGTGTTGAGAAATATGTTTGGATAACTTTCAAAGTCATGATTTAAAATGTTGAATGCATAATAATGTCACACATGTTGTTATAAATGATAAAAATTTGAATAAGTGAAGAAAAATGACATCGATCTCTCAGGTTAATGTACTTCGATGTGTACAATGATCTCTACATCGATCTCTAAACCTGAGACACATCAATCGACCGATGTGTACAATGATCTCTACATCGATCAATCAATGTAGGTCAGAAACAAACTCCGAACCTCACTGTGAGACATGGATCTCTTAAGCAGAGGCACTTCGATCGATCGATGTCTAGGGTTTTTAGAAAAAATTTTCTAAAATGTGATAAACTGCTTGTTTTCATTTGTACATAATTTATATATGTTTATCATGTTTTTATTATGTGATTTTGATAAATATTATGCATTGTGACTAATGTGCCTTGGAAGTTTTCACAACTTACCAAAAAGGAAAAAATTGGTATTTTGAGTTTTGTAGGTACTTGGAATGGTGAATATGATTCAAGGACCTATTATCATCTTATTTACTATCACAAAGGTGTTCTTATGTTTATTTCTGACCATCGGGGTCATTTCTAGAGTTTTCTCTCACTAAGGGTATTTTGGTCATTTTACCTCCATGGACAGTTTTGGTATTTTTACTAAAGAAATCCCTTGAGTATATTATTATCTTCATTCTGGAGTTTGTTTATGAAATTCTCGAAAATTGGTTGGTGGTTTTCTATTTTATTTCTCTATTTGGTGATATTAATGATGGCAGCGGGATTTGTGACGGTATTCGATGTCACATTCTATTTTTTCTTGAAGATTCTTATATATGTGTTATTAGAGACTCTCATTTATATTTTGGCAGAGAATTTGAAGGTGTTATTGGTTCAAAAATCACCACCACATTCAAGGGGAAAAGTGTGGGAATTTTGGATTATATGTTGACATAATCTTGTCAACTATTATTTATTATTTTCTTTTCAACAAATCTGAGTTTGTAGACATTTATGTTGCTCAAAAACTTGTATATACAGTTTGGAAAAGGTGATGTATACATTTTATGACATGTGTACAAGTGGACCAACTAAAAAGAAGCAAGTTGGTAGGAAATTTCAAAAATGGTACCAACGGTCATAGGAGCTGATTTGGAGCTGATTTTGGAGTCAAACTTTCAGCAACACATGTTCTATTATCTTGCCAAAGAGTTGAGGTAATCTTGGGAGGAATATGCCATCTTAATCCTCCATATTATCTTCATAATTTTCAAGACAAATCCAAGGTGTAAAATCGGCCAATTTGAGTTCCTAGGTGGATCAATCATGTTTCTCTATGTTGACAAGTGTACAAGGTGATTATATGACCAACCAATGATGTGAAGACAACTAAGACTTGATGATGAAGATACTGACACATGTACATTCTTATCTTCAAGACCTTTTTCACACTATAAATAGGAGGCAAAGGTGAAGAAGAAGAACACACACTTGAAAGCTAAAGTTGAAGCTCATTGTCTTTCTATTTTCTTCTCTTCATTATTGATTCATTATTTGTGTAGCCAATGTGTTCTTGTGATATTTGTTGTAGAGCTACACGTTTCTCTTGGTGTTTTTGTAAGATTGATTAGCCAAATCTATAAGGCTACATCAATAGGTGATAAAGGCGTTGCAACCAAGAGTTGCATAGAGGTGTCCATCCAAGTCTTGAATAGGGTTGGTATTTAACCCAAGGATCAAGTTTAGTTCTTGTTTTATTTGAAATCCAAGGAAAGGTGTTCCTTGGGACAGGAGTAGGTCACATTGACCGAACCAGGATAAATCTTTGGTGTTCTTGTCTTCTTTCTACTTTTCTATTTTTCTGCCCGTTTTCACTGCAGATTTTATACAACTTTATACGTCTTGAAAAAATAGCAAAACATTTTCAAAATTCGTAATTTTTGGTGGAGTTATACGTCAGACTGTTATCTTTCATTTTCAACAATAATCTTTTGATTTGAGCAAATGAAAGTTAGTCTTTCAGTCGTTGCAAGATAATTGCTCTATTCTAGCTGCAATCTGACCATTCTCAAAAAAAACTTGAATTCTGATTTCATCAAGGATGGTTTTATGTCAGGGCCTTTTCTAAACTTAAACTAGACATCCTAAGGAGTGTTTTGACATAAAGATCGACCTTTTAGGTTGAGTAATTAAAGAGAAACACGTTTTCAAAGTTTAGCACTATCATGTTCAATTTTGTCCAGATTAACCATCTGAATCTTTTTATTTGTTAGAAGGACCAGACGATCTTATTTTTGTCTAATTTGTAGATAGAATCTAGTCAAGACATTGAAATTAATTTCTGAAAAGTTTCATCATTTTTGGAATTGTGTACACTGAGTTTTGAATTTTTTAAAAATGGATACTAAATCTGAGGAGGTCTCAAATTCTGCTTTCAAAGGGGATTTTATTCAAGGGTAGTAGTGTAATTTACGCTAACCACTATTCACCCTCTCTAATGGTGTTTACTGCAGGTGTATGGTCCAATAGGGTAACCACAATTCTAGGCCAGACTCTCAGCAGCAGAACCTTGCAGATTCACATAGCTTATCTCCCCAGCCTAATCTTCCTATTACAAATTTGCAGGATATTACATTATTGAAAGATGATAAAGAAGATGAATTTCTTTTCATGTAGAAGCCACATGATGAACCTGAATATTGTCAATTCTCAGATTCGAATATATGTCAACTTGATCGGCTATCACTTGATTCGCAATCACGTAAGGAGTTTTTCACAAAAATGCAACTTCATTCGGAGCACATAGCCAAGTGTCTGGCTTCTCGTCTTGTAAATCTTGATGAGGGAAATCTTTTGACAGCAATTTCAGACGGTTCAATGGCTGATAAGGATGGTTTTCTACCTGTTCCTCCGCGGAGACGTCGTCGTGCAAGAAAAGATTTACCTCCTCGTCCACCACCACAATGGAGATGCATAGTGTGACTTGTGGTCTTCTATTGTTTCCCAATGAAATCCCTCACATGAAATGTTGGTGGACTACGGACATCGTTGACTCGTTTATTGGTCATGTTACATGATCACCGTGTAGACCTGCTAGTCATTATTGAACCAAAGCAGCGTGTCTACAAGCTGCAACTCTATCATATGAAGTTAGGTTTTTGTCATGTGTTACCTACTTGTGATGGCAACATTTGGATTTTTTGGCAGGCATCAACCATGCAATTACTTGATATTGAACATGGTACGCAAGCTTCATTACTTTGGTTTACATGGCTTCCTCTTCAACAGAATATAGCATGGACAGTGGTATACGGCAAACATGCTATTAATGATCGTAAGCCTTTGTGGGATGCTCCTATCGCACAACATCAACGGGTCATAGATCCATGGATACTAGGCAGGGATTTTAACACCTTTTTATAACTGAAGGAACATCGAGGTCGTACCTCTGCCACACTACGATCTCTCTTTGATTTTAATAATTGTGTGGATAACTGTCACTTGCAGGAAATCCCTACTATGGGATCTTTGTATACGTGGGCATGTGGGAGTGGCGCTAACCGTGTCCAGCATGGCCTGGATAGAATGTTTGCTAATGCTGCATTCGTTGATCTTTTTACTGACTTAGTGGTCTGACATTTGTCACGTGTGTCTTCAGATCACTCGCTAATCTTGCTATGTTGTGATTTGAATACAGACAGGCCTCCAGCACCATTTCGATTTTGGAATGCATGGACCACACATCCGAATTTTCTTACATATGTCGCGGCATCTTGGAAGCAATATCCGATGGTGCGTGGAATGTGTGGTTTATATGCTAAGCTTCGTCTCCTCAAGTAAGATCTTCGGCGGTGGAATATCGATGTTTATGGTAATATTTTCAGTCGGACTGCAACAGTTGAAAAGGAATTTATACAGATGGAGGCTACATTTGAGAGTGCTCCAACTGATGACAATCGGGCAGCTTTATCATTGGCCCAAGCAAATTTACTCTGTGTTAACTGGGAGCAAGCTGCTTTTTGGTATCTCAGAAGTCCAGACTTCGATGGGCATTGGAGAGTTGTTGTGAATGAGCCATATCCAAAAAGAATGGTTGTTAAGTGAGTTTCATCAACGTTTGGCTGTTAATTGATTAATGGGCCAAACGTTTGGCTACAAAGTGAGATTCCCTCTACACCGATGTCTCCCATGACATCGCCAAAAGTCTTGATACACGTCGTTAGAAACACTAAAATTAATTTCCTAATTAATATCACAAGTAGATAGGATAAGTAGGGACCGAATCAACAAAAACAAAACGGTTTTTAGTTAATTTTTGATACAACTTACTATCAAACGACTTTGGAACAACCTAAGTTAGATTCATGTGAAAAACAGTGTAAACATAAAATCCAACTGTCGAGGCTGGTTCGTGTATAACTATGAAGCATCAAGTATACAAATAATGAAAGTAAATCTAAACTACATAAGCAATAAAATAACTAATCTTAAAAGTCAAATAATTAAATCCAAGAAAGCATATTCGTTCCCAATATGAGGAAACAAGCATAAACTAAGTGCGGAAAATATATTAATCTAGGATTATGCATAAAGATACAGAATAAGTCTTAGTTGACTAGGTTTAATTATGTTGATTAACTAAACCAAATTTGTCTTTAACTTAATTAAGTTGATGAATTAAGCTAAGGTCTATCTAGACTAAGGCATAACTAGGTTTATTAACTAAGTCGAAACTACGCAAAAATAAGGCTTAAACTTAACTCAATAAAAATACTAAATTAATTAAACTAAATAAATGATAAACTTAAGCCGCTAAATAAATTAAAGACATAAATCCTTCGAAAGCATTAAATAAATAAAAGACATTAGTAAAAGATAACTTACTTGATTTTTGAAAATAAAAATTCAAAAGCATAAAGAAATCCAGAGCACTCCATCCACGCAGTAAACAAAGCAATTGCTTCCTTGGTCATCCACTAGGACTATAAGTCCAATAGCATTGCTTCCATCATGTTCACCTTCTGAATCATAAAGGAGATCATCTCAAGTAGTCACCTCCGCATTGAGAGCCTTATTCTTTTAAGAAAAAACCTTTTTTCTTGCTTTTGTGGCTCCTTGACATGTCAATCCGCAATGAAGTGATCTGTTTTACCAGACCTATAGCACTTTTCATCCTTTTCTTTGTCTCTGGATGAACTCTGGAAAAACCTTCTTGATTGATAGATCAACTATGTTTAGTTCCTCTTGTATTAGACTTAAATGATAGGACAATAAAACAATTAATGTAAGCAATAAGCTAAATAAGTCTTAAACACTTTTGTCGTATCAAGCTTTTAAGGTGAAGAGAGAATTGAGATTGAAGTAGGTGAAAGTGTGTCAATGCCTCTTCAATGCTTTTGCATATATAGATGGGATCAAATTCTTTTTTCAGCCTTCTCTAATGGCTCTCACTTTAATAATTGCTCTTGTAATGGTCCAACTTGTCTTCAACAATTCTATTCTTCAATTGATTAGATCATAGTTATCTAGGAGAACTTAGATAGGTGTACAAATACTCAAAATACAATTAGAGACGTTGGTAATAAATGCACGTGTAATTTAGGACAGATAGAAAAGAGAAAGCATTTTAAATGACAATAGAGCCATTTGTAACGGCTATAATTATTTGAAGTCAGCATGACTTCGACCGATCAATGTATTTAATCTAGAGATCAATGTCCACTTCTAACGATCAATGCACTCAGTCTAGAGATCGATGCCACTTTTCTTATTTTGTGACATTTTTATTTAATTAGATCGATCGATCTCAAAGATCAATCCATAGTCAGTCTCGTTTAAAGAGGATATATAGAGATTGATCGACGTATTTTTTAGAGATTGATGTATACTTTGATCGATCAATGTGTCCATTTAGAGATCGATATCTAATCTTCACTTGGACATCAATCGATCTATTCAGATATCGGTGGATAATAAGTATGCTTTCAGTTTTAACAAGGTTACATCGATCGATCGATGTAGTCATTTTAGAGATCGATGTACACGTTGATCGATCGATGTATGTCTCTATTTTTATGAATTTATTCTTTAAATCATTTCTCAAGTATAAATCAATTTTTCCTGTTTTATCAAACATCTTCATCTTTTAAAACGCATCAAAATATTCATATTTCAACACGGTTTTTGGGCATCATATATTTCTAGAAACGCTAGACATACCTTAAGTTTTTCAATTCCCCCTTTACATCTAAATTTAAATGTACCCAATGCACATACGGCATGTCCAAAGGTCTTTATGGTGAAGGCATTTTTACCTTTTTAAACTAATCCCATTAACATTAACATCGCAGTACACACAAGGTCCAACCACGTATACATGCATGGAATTATAAGTTTTAGTTCATTTAATCTCTTTGTGCATCCAATTGAGCTTAGAACTCAGGTAGGATATCTTCATACTTTATTTATTTGAACAACATTAAGGATTAAGATTCAATTCATGTTACATATAAAGTATCACATATGCTAAGTTTCTTTATTAAAACCCTAACTTCTCCAAATGGTTCTTCATGCACAGCACACACAAGGTCCAACATTCCAAACAAAGGAATGTTTTTGAAGCATGGTGGCCTGTTGCATGCTTAAATATTTAATTAGATATTTACATGCTGCCGTTAGGACATACTGAGTATGATTGATTTACACTTTTACTCTATGCTCATTCAAAGAGTGGTCTAATCCTAACTTTTCCATGTTTTATAGTCATTAGAAAAACATTTTGAAATAGTTTGCTACCTATACTAACAATCACTAGCTTTGCATATTCTCCTCACCTGAAGCAACTAAAAATAAAGTACCTAACTCAAGTCTGATTTTCACATTTCACCCAAATTTTGGTTCAGGTTTTTAGAGCTCAAACACGGATCCACGATTAGACATGCAAGAAGGCAGGTTGAAGGACATGATTTTCAAAATTAAAAATTTATATTCTATTACCCATTTTCTAGTTAGATTTGGACAGATTTAAATCCTACCTTAGTTCAGATTTGTGAGCTAAAAAGAGTGTATAGAGTGAAAATCTTCATGATTTGGATACAATGCTGCAATGCTTAGTGTACAACAATAATAACACATACCCAGCATATTCCAACAAAAGCAAAAGCTACCGCTAGGGTCTGGGGAGGGTGAGAGGCAGGCGAACAATACATCCAACCCAAAGTATAGAGAGTTCGCTTCCAGCGAGGGCTGCAATGCTTAGTGTGTGGCTTCCAAATCTTCAAAACTTGGACATCTAGTTCCCAAGCTTTCTTTTTTGTTCATAAGCAACGGAACGAAGGCTTATAACTACAACAATATTACTCTATTGCTTTAGAGGATCCCGACTGATAAACCATAATTAAATCATCTGTTCGTCAACAGCAGTCAACGGTTCAACTTTAGTAGCTCAGCACTCAAAGTACTGTAGTTCAGCAGTACAGCGCCCAAGCATGGTTGTTCAGCCTCGGCTGCACCTCAGCGGGGCATCATGACGCCTTTATAATATCAAAGAAAATGCCAAGGTTTGCACCTCGGCACCAACTTCAGTTTATGTCCCAGTGCGGTACTTCAGACCACTTCAGCTGGGTAAGGCCAAGTCATGCACTTCGGCAAGGCTTGATCTTGCACTTCGGCAAAGTTCAGTTGGGCACTTCGGTAAAGGAACCCAGCACGACATTACTTTGTGGGACCCTCAAACAGAGGTGCAATTCAAATATAGTGACTTCAGCTGGTTATTCTTTCTGAACACGCTAAGGTCACAACAGCCGGCCTACTAGTTACATCAACCAGGCCGGCCTATTAGTCATATCAGTCAGACTACTGATCACATCAGCAGACCTGCAGCGTCCTAGATTTCTGCCCCAAGCAAACGTCCTATCCACAATCCACTATCAGGGGCTAAAGGCGGGAAAAAGGTCTATAAAAGCAAGCCAACCAGGACAAAGAAGGGGATCCGAAACAAAAACATTCAGTCCCTAAAGCAAATTCATACTGCTCCTCGGCATATACTGTGAGAAACTCTGAACTCACCTTAAAAATTATAATCTCAGTGAGATATGGCCCAAACTGACTTGAGCGTCGGAGGGTTTTTCCCAGGGCCAACCCTCCAGGACCTCTGACCTGTGCTTTCTTGTGCAGGATATTTTAGAGGTTATTCCAACTACCATTTCAACCCCAGTTAACAACTCTTCAAGTTAACTGAGGGAGCTATTTTGAGGTCGTCTAGACCCTTAGTGAAGATCCGGCTTCATCATTTGGCGCTAGAAGGAGGGCAGTTTAGTCCCTTAATTTAGTAAAAAAAAGCTCAAACTCAAAACAGCCAACGATTACTTATGACAAAGGGTGGTCGAGAAGGTTTGGGTGAGACATCCAACCCACCACGATGCATGGTTACGCGTTCAGCTGCCCCGGAACAGGTTTCTCGGGTACCTAAATCTCCTATGCCTAGTCCTGATCCTGTCCCAGAAGCTTCAAGGGAAGTAAGGGAGAAAGCAATGAAATATGTTGCTGAGAACATGGAAATGTTCGAAGCCATGGTACGGCATCTCAAAGGCAAGCAGCCGGAGGTTCAAAATATGGAGGTTGACCCACCTCCTCCTCAGAGAGAAGTATCACAAGGTCAATCTTCTAGACCGCATAAAGGATTTATGGCGGATGCTAGAAGACATAGTTTCAAAGCTCCATCCGTGGAGTCAGAGCATATGTCCAAACCTCACTTAAGTGTGAGGTCCAAGTCATTAAAAAGCGTCCCCAGGAACGAAGAAGTTCTTCGCAGGTCGAGAGCTTATTATGAAGAACACAGGCAAGAGTTTGTGCAAGCAGTCCAGGAAAGTCTTTTTTCCTGGGATATAGCAGAATATTTGCCACCGGACAGCTTCAAGGTGCCAAAGATGGACACTTATGATGGGACCACAGACCCAACAGACCATCTCTTCCAGTTTCAAACGGCTATGAGTCTGAAAAACGTCACAGATCCTTTGTGTTGCAAGACTTTCCCTTTGTATTTAAGGGGAAAGGCCAAGAGATGGTTCCAAGAGCTTCCATCAGAATCTGTGAAGTCTTTCAAACAACTGGCACAGAAATTTAAGTCACAGTTTGTGTCCAGCACCCCGTTTGTGAAGAACTCATCCCATCTAATGACCTTGAGGCAAGGTCCAGATGAATCTGTGTTGCAATACATGCAACGTTTCTCAGACGAGTCACTGTAGGTTAGTAACAGAAATGAAGGCGTTAAAGCCGCAGCCTTCATTAATGGACTTCGGGCAGGTCGCCTCTTCTCCCAACTGACTGAGGAGGGACCTACCACTTTAAGAGAATGCCTGGAGAAGGCTCACCAGTTTGCCCGAGGAGAAGAGGCAAACAGATTAAAGAGAGAGGCCGAGCATGCAGCCCGGCAAGATAGCCGACCCAGTTCGAAAAAGGCAGATCGGCGCCATGGGGGAAAAACCCGTGATCGGCACAGTGCGTTTGAACGTATAGGCAGTAAGGACAAAGGTGGTAGGGAGGGCTTACCACTGTTGGCTTCACAACAATATATTCTGGCCGTCATGGAAAAAGATGGTCTAAGGACAGAGCTAGAGCCTCTGAACAGGCCTAGGGTGAAAAGGAATCCTAAATACTATTGCCACTACCATAGAGATATCGGGCATGATACTAAGGATTGCAGGCAGCTGGCTCAGGCTATTAAACGACTTATCGAACAAGGGCATTTAAAACAGTTTTATGACCCTCGATCACGCCTGAACAACCATCTGGATTTCCACAGGGATCCCCAGAAAGACAAATGCTGCCCCGAGTCTCCACCTCGCCACCGCAGAAATGAGGATGATGGAGAACAGGGAAGGCGTGGGGCTGCAGGTCAGCCCCAAGTCAAAGCTATTATATGTACAATTTCTGGAGGCCCACCTCACTCAGGCCAAAGAGCACCTATTTCCTTAGGAACCTCATCAGATCCACCAGCTAAAAGAGAAAAGATGGCAAGAGAGCTGACTTATGGTCCAGAAGATCCCATTCCTCTAGACTCCAACAACACAGGTTTAGTGATAGAGCTGTACGTGCACCTTCCTCCAAATAAAGTTGTGCAGGTCTGACGCGTTTATGTGGATACCGGCAGCGCTGTTAATATAATGTTTCATCCGGGTGTATCAGCAGCTTGGTTTACCCGATTCCTTGATGAAACCAGTTACCTCGTCCTTGTATGGATTCACTAGAGCTGCAGTGCGGCCAGCAGGTCTGGTCACGCTCAGCTGCAGTTTTGGCAAACCCCCTGCCTATCGATGCATATGGATAGACTTTCTGGTTGTCAAGGACGTATCCCCATACAACGTCATATTAGGCCGTCCAACCTTGGTGGCTTTAGAGGCCATTGTATCATCCTTGCACGTCAGCATGAAGTTTTCCACTCCAGGGGGAGTGGCTACAATCCAAGGTGATACACAAGTGGCACAGAGTTGCTACACCATTGCCACTAAAGGGAATGAATCGTTTCAGCAAGTCAGACTTGATGAACTGATACCTTCAGACGAGGAGCATTTACAGTCGGATGATGCAGTGCAGGATTTCATTCTAGATCCGAGCAGACCTGAAAATGTTATAAAGATTGGGACTTGGATGCCATCTGAACTGCTAGCTCAGCTACAGGATCTGCTGAGAGAATTTGCGATTATCTTCGCATGGACTGCGGAGGACATGCCTGGGATACCTCCACATCTGGCTGAACATAAACTAAATGTTGATCCTTCAGCAAAGCCAGTGAAACAGAAGAAGCGACATTTCGCATCAGAACGAAATAAAGTCATTGAAGGAGAAGTCAAGAAATTGTTGGCCATAAAATTCATTATGGAAGTGCTTTTTCCGATCTGGTTGGCTAACCCAGTGGTGGTCCCCAAGCAGGACGAGTCTTGGAGAATGTGTATAGATTACACTGATCTCAATAAAGCATGTCCAAAAGATTACTACCCACTCTCAAAAATCGATAGGCAAGTGGATTCAACACTTGGGCATGAAATCTTTGACTTCTTGGACGCCTTCAAAGGCTATCATCAGATCCTCGTGGCATTAGAAGATCAGGAAAAGACTACTTTCATAACTGAGTCAGGTACTTATCATTATGTAACTATGCCATTCGGATTGAAGAACGTTGGGGTCACTTATCAACGTCTGGTCAATTCCTTGTTCAGTGAACAAATTGGCCGGATAATGGAGGTCTACATCGATGATATGTTAATCAAGACTAGGACTCTTGATCAATATATCAAAAACTTAAGGGAAGTTTTCACTGTGCTGAGAGACTCATACATGAGACTAAACCCTAAAAAGGCAAACCCTGCTAAAATTGAAGCTATTCAAAACATGCACCCCCTAGGAACGTAAAGGAAGTGCAGAGGTTAACGGGCCGAATTGCCGCCCTGAGCAGGTTTTTATCCAAATCTGCTGAGAGATCCCTTCCTTTCTTCCAGGTCTTGAAGAAGAAGACAGTTTTCCAATGGGATGAACAATGTCAAAAAGCCTTCGACGAGCTGAAATCCCACTTGGCTGAGGTGCCAATGCTTACTTCACCTCTACCCAGAGAAGAGCTATATATATACCTCTCGACGTGCAAAGAAGCAGTTAGTGCAGTTCTGCTCAGGCAGCAGGATAATGTACAAAGGCCCATCTATTTCGCCAATAAAATTTTACATGGGCCTGAAGTAAGATATCCCAATGCTGAGAAAATAGTCTTAACACTTGTAGTGGCAGCGAGGAAGTTCAGGCCTTACTTGCAAGCTCATCCCATCATAGTGGTCACTGACCAGCCCTTGAAACAAATCTTATCAAGGCCAGACACATCCGGCCGAGCTGCAAAATGGGACGTGGAGCTTGCAGAGTATGATATCCAATACAAGTCAAGAACTTCCATCAAAGCCCAGGCATTGGCAGATTTCTTAGCTGAAGGAATATCCGTGGAGGAAGATATCAAGCCAGTAGCTGAATGGACATTATACGTAGATGGGTCTTCCTCCAACGATGGTTGTGGAGCAGGACTCCTAATCATCAACCCCAACAAAGAAGAATTTGAGTATGCCTTGCGATTTGATTTTGAATCAACTAACAACGAGGCAGAATACGAGGCCCTCATAGCAGGACTAGGCCTCGCGAGAAAGTTGGGGGCAGAACGAATCATCTCCCGAAGTGATTTGCAGCTGATTGTTTCTCAGGTCAATGTGGATTACGAAGCCAAAGAAGAAAATATGAAAAAATATTTGACTAAAGTGCTGCAGCTCGGACAGGCATTTGAGCACTTCAGCATCGAACATATCCTCAGATCTGCCAACAAGAGAGCTGACGCATTATCTCGGCTAGCATCATCCACTTCAACAACTTTGGGGAAGAAGATAATTGTGGAGCTGGTAAAGCATCGCGCTTATGATGCAAATGAAGTGCTGCAAGTGGACTATCACAACACCTGGATGGACGAACTTGTTATTTTCTTGCAGCATGGAGTTCAGCCCGAGGATAAGCGTGCAGCTCAGTGCGTTCGTCTGTAGGCAAACAGGTATGCCCTTTTCAACGACCACCTATATAAAAAATCATTTTCGCACTCTTGGTTAAAATGTGTGACCAATGAGGAAGGAGATTACATCCTTCAAGAAATACACCAAGGAATCTACGGAAATCATTCTGGTTCCCGGTCGTTGGCAAGGAAATGCTATCTGGCTGGATACTACTGGCCCACTCTGCGGCAGGACGCAGAGGAATCGGTCAAAAAATGTCCAGCATGCCAAGTCAATGCTACTATGACACATTTGTCAAGTCAGGAGCTCACCTCTATTTTAAGTCCCTGGCCTTTCGTACAATGGGGGATAGATCTTGTTGGACCTCTACCCCAAGCTCCAGGATCAGTCAAATTCTTGGCTGTGGCTATTGATTATTTCACCAAATGGGTGGAAGCAGAACCCTTAGCTACAATAACGCGAAATCAGATCAAGAAATTCTTGTGGAAGAACATCATATGTCGTTTTGGCCTTCCACAAGTTCTTATATCAGATAACGGGAAGCAATTTGCGGATGACCCTGTTAAGAGTTGGTGCGCGAAGCTCAAAATTGAACAGCGATTCACTTCGGTAGCGCACCCTCAAGCTAACGGACAGGTTGAGTTAGCCAACAGAACAATCAAGGATGGACTGCGAAAACGTCTATATCAGATTGGAGCAAGTTGGGTAGAGGAGCTCACAAGTGTATTATGGGCATATCGAACTACTCCCTCTACCTCTACTAAGGAAACACCATTTTCTTTAGTGTATGGCACTGAGGCAGTCATCCTAGTCGAAATTGGTTCCAGCTCTACCCGAACAGATTATTACTTTGCGGGAATCAATGACCAAGAGTTACGGTTGAATTTGGATGAACTGGAAGAGAAAAGGGAGCGGGCCCATGTCCGCATGGCTCAATACAAAAATCTAATTGTGCAATATTACAACTTCCGAGTACGACCAAGATCCTATCAAGTGGGGGACTTGGTATTGCGTAACAACGAAGCAAGCCATGCAGCACCAACTGGGGCTCTCAATCCTAGGTGGGAAGGACCTTATCGAATAGAAGAGGTGCGCTTAAATGGGGCTTATAAGTTACAAATCTTGGAAGGCAAGACTTTACCAAGGACTTGGCATTCTACTCATTTAAGGCTTCTACATCAGTGAAGAATTTCACCTCAGCAGGCTTGAGTGGTTTTCCCAGAGAAGTCTTTCATGGTTTTCTTTTTCTAGCAGTTCTAGAAGAATGTAAATTATTACCATTGGCATTGAAGATTGAATGAAACAATGTTCGTAACAAAGTCGGTTTGCGGTTCATTCATTTTGCCTAAATGGATTAAGTAACAGGTTTTACTTTATCTAAAAGTCATTGTCATTGGCGAGTTAAAGCATGGCTAAGCTGCACTTCAGTCAAGCGGCAAATATTTCGGCGAAGCCAAGTGCTGAAGACAAATATTTGCATAACTATTGAAATAGAGCAAACAAAACTTCGCAGTGCAGAAGAGAAATGTTTGCAATTTATTGACATAGAGCAAGTTGAAGATAAATACTTGCATAACTATTGAAATAGAGCAAACAAAACTTCGCAGTGCGGAAGAGAAATGTTTGCAAACTATTGACATAGAGCAAGTTGAAGATAAATACTTGCATAACTATTGAAATAGAGCAAACAAAACTTCGCAGTGCAGAAGAGAGATGTTTGCAAACTGTTGACATAGAGCAAGCTGAAGACAAATACTTGCATAACTATTGAAATAGAGCAAACAAAACTTCGCAGTGCAGAAGAGAAATGTTTGCAAAATATTGACATAGAGCAACTTGAAGATAAATACTTGCATAACTATTGAATAGAGCAAACAAAACTTCGCAGTGCAGAAGAGAGATGTTTGCCAACTATTGACATAGAGCAAGCTGAAGACAAATACTTGCATAACTATTGAAATAGAGCAAACAAAACTTTGCAGTGCAGAAGAGAAATGTTTGCAAACTATTGACATAGAGCAAGTTGAAGATAAATACTTGCATAACTATTGAAATAGAGCAAACAAAACTTCGCAGTGCAGAAGAGAGATGTTTGCAAACTATTGACATAGAGCAAGCTGAAGACAAATACTTGCATAACTATTGAAATAGAGCAAACAAAACTTCGCAGTGCAGAAGAGAAATGTTTGCAAACTATTGACATAGAGCAAGTTGAAGATAAATACTTGCATAACTATTGAAATAGAGCAAACAAAACTTCGCAGTGCATAAGAGAAATGTTTGCAAACTATTGACATAGAGCAAGTTGAAGATAAATACTTGCATAACTACTGAAATAGAGCAAACAAAATTTCACAGTGCAGAAGAGAAATGTTTGCAAACTATTGACATAGAGCAAGCCGAGGACAAATATTTGCATTCACTATTAATACAAAGTGAATAAGACTTCACATGCCGAAGACAAAGACAGTTAAAGAAACTGAAACAAGCTGAAGAACAGGAGTTCGGGAAAAAAAGGATTTTTATTAAGTATATGATCTATTACAACTACAAAAATTACAAGAGAAGAAAAATCCTAGACTACTGCCCCTACTCCTTGCCGGCTTCTCTGAGGTCAATGCCTTCTTGGAATTGTTCAAGGAGCTTTTCAAACACAGCTTCGGCCTCAGAATTATGGAGATCAACAAGTTCAGGATGCTCCTTATCCAGGTCTGGATAGGCTTCTCGGCAAGCGTCAATTGCATAAGTTTGTCCCATTGCCAAAACAGCAGCTTGCATCTTCATCAAATTTTCCTCAAAGTATTCAGATTTCCTGAACTCATCAACTGCAGATTTCTTGATCTCTTCAACTTGAGACTCAAGTTGGGAAATGAGTTCAGCCTTGTTCCTCTTCTATGCTTCAAGTTGCTGAGCCAGATCATCTGTAATCTTTTTCTCCGCTGCAAGCTGCTGAGCCAGTTCGTCTTTTATCTTCTGATCTGCTTCAGACTGGCTCTTCAGCTGGGACATTGCTTGTTCAGCACTATGGAGTCCCTTCTGAGAGGACTCCAACTCAGCCTGGGTCTTGGCAGATTCTAGCTCTAAGTCAGAGATCACCCTCTTCAGTTCATCCATGTGTGAATTGACCACTACCAGCTGAGTGTCGGACTCCTCTTTTCCTTCTCTCAGATTGGAGCTTTCAGACCTTAGGGAGTCCAACTCTGATTTCGTTGAGTCTAATTCTGATCTCAACGATTTCAGCTCAGCATCTATCTCATCCATCCTTGAGTCATCGGGCCTTGCCGTCTCAGCAAATGCATCATTGGCCCTCTTCAGTTCAGCATTATCCTTAGAGAGCTTTACCACCAATCTGCGCAGCTCCTCAGCTTTGCTCAGCATATCACACTCCTGAGCACGATACTGCAACAACCACCATGATCAGTTCATCATCCAAACAATTTAAGAAAGAGGATTGTTGAGTTCAGTAAACAAAAAACTCACCAAGGACATGTTTCTGTAATAAGTGTCGAAAGCAGTCCCCCAATCCTGGCGAGCAAAAAGGTCCCCATCCACAGGCAGCACGTGCAAGTCTGCCAATTTCCTTGCCACACCGGGATGGGCAGCAGTGTCCGTGACTCCAAACACCAGATTTCTCCATCCACGGCGAAATTGATGAGAGGGCTCCCCTTCATATGGCATTTTCCCAAAAGGATTTCGGGGGGAGGCCTCTCCTGAAGTGATTTCCACTCACCCAGTAGGGACATCCTTGGGATCTCGGATGATTACCCCTCTTAGAGGAGAGATTGGAGCTGATGGAGCTTGAATAGAGACTGGTGCTGCAGGAAGTGGATCATTAGCTGAGTGTGGACATAAGCATGTTGATCATGGACTCTTTTACTTGACTAGTGCCTTCGTATTTCATTTCAAGTATTCTCCATATTTCTTGTGCACTAGAACAATTTGAAACATAGCTTGATTCACTTTTACTTAGTCCATTTAAAAGTAACTGCATAGCCCTAGCATTCATGCTTAGTCTCTTTTTATCATCACTAGTATACTCTTGCTAGGCTTAACGACTTCTAATGTGACTCCATCTACAGTGGACAACTTTGATGGAACAAATGGACCATCTTCTATAATTGACCAAAGATCAATATCAATTGCCATAAAGAAAAGTTTCATTCTTACCTTCCATTGAACGAAAGACTCACCGTTAAAGAGAGGAGACCTTATGGTTGACATTCCTTCTTGCACGGTGTTATAGCTAGTGGATGCCATCTCACTGAATCGTTGGATCCTTTGTAGTGAGTGTTACTGTGCTCTGATACCAGTTGTAGGATCTGCAAGGCACCACTAGAAGGGGGGTTGAATAGGTGGTGCGGAAAGTGTGGTTTTTAAAATTTGTTTAAAACTAAACAACTCAACTTCTGAAAACAGATTGTGTTTTCAGGACCAGTTTTAAAACGTTTTTAAAACCAGGTTATAGGTCTCCAAAAATTCTGAAATTTTTAGAGGACTTATTCTCAGATGTTATGAGGGTCCCCTAAAAATTTCAAATTAAAATTCAACCTTTAACCCCTTCAAAAACCGTTGGTGATCAGATTGCGCGAATCTGCCAGAAACGGTAGACGGTTTTGAAAAATTATTCCTATTTGTGTGTAAGTCCAAATGCTCTGAAAATTTAACCACTAACTCCTTATATACTATATTTAAGTGGGTCGAAACAGTTTTGCAAAATTCTTTTGAGAAGTAGGTCAATTACAATCAAAGTCTTAACCTTTGCAAGTCTGAAAATCAGACTGCACTAGTCTCAGAACTTTTGATGTTTGATCAACTTATACTTATCCAAAAGGGTTGAAACTTGTTCCAAATTAACCGTAGAACGTGTGGCTATGTTTCTGGAAATTTTCGTGATTTTTGAAATTCGTTTACTATTTTTACGAATGCCAACAAAAAGAGTAAACTGTGCAGTAACAGAAATTAAATGCTGAAAGTAAATGGCACCAAGAATTTTATATTGGTTCGGTTATAAACAACCTACTCCAGTCTTCAAGGAACACCTTTCTTGGTTCACACTAGTCACACACATGCAATACACCTTACCACAGGGTTGATGGAGTTACACACCAACTCCAATCCTTTACAAACCTTGTACGATGAATACAATTCGCACGAACACCACCACCTCGCAAGAATGAAGATTGATCACACATTGATCAATCTTTTACAAAGATATGGAATATGTGGTGGTCTAAGATAAGCCTATTCAAGAATATGAATGTAAGTACAATAGGATTTTAGAAGAAAGAAAGAAAGAGAGTGTAGAAGAAGAAGGCTAGAACACTTTTGATCTTTGAATTTGCAACTCTTGTTCTTGTTCTTGTTTTGCTCTTCTTCCTTCCTTTTTAATCATCATGGCCGCCCCTTAGGAGTCCTTCTCCTCTTGAAAATTCTCTTCTAAGTCCTTGAAAGAATGTGTGGCATCATTGTGACATGATCTTGCTTACTTGGCATGTTCTCATTGGATGATCATTAAGCTCTTGCTTACTTGGCACTCATTGATTGGTTGAATGTTGTCATCATTTGATGACTAGGAAAATCTGAGAATAACACTTAAAACATGTGCCAAAATCATCATAAAATAGTTGCCAAAATTCACAAGATTATCACATAAAGTTAAGCAAGACATTTTTCTCCAAAAATAGGTACAAAAATCGGCCATTAACATTCTTGCACATGCTGAAATTTCAGCATGTGTTACATTCACTCTTTGTTCAAAATATTGCCTATTTTGCATTGTTTTAATTCAAGAATTCAAAGAATAATTCAATTAACATTTAGTATACAATATTCTCATCATGTATGGAATAAAAGTTAGACACAAATGTGGACTAAATTTCAATCACTATACATTACACACATGCTGAAATTTTCAGCATGTGTGATATTAAAAATATCACCATTTTAATTTCATAATTAATTCAAAACATTACCATAACATCCTCAATTAATCCTCATGATTCAAGACACAAAATGTAGCTCATTTAAAGTGATAAAATCGGCCATAACTTTGTGCACATGCTGAAATTTTCAGCATGTGTTTCAAATGAGATAAAATTTGAAACATTACCTTTTGTAGTTTCTTTCTTTAAATCACCAACATTGTATGATTGATTCTTGACCAATCAATATGCCAACATGGCTCCACATATGCTCCATTTCAGCTTGAGTAGGCGTTGGAATGAAGATAAGACATGTGCTGAATTTTATTTTTGCAAACTTTGTAAAATAGTGCACATTTAATAATACACACATGTTATATTCCAATCAGCCCTTAATTTAATTTTCTAGAACACTTTAAGATGTATGACATATGTAAAAAGTGTCTAGATACATGTCGTATGATGTGCCAAAAATTTTCCATGTGTTGTGTACGTAGAAAACCGAATTTTTGATGTTTATCGATTACCCGATTTTTCTCTAATTAAATTCCAACTTTTTGCACATGTTATATATATTATGTTACACATAATATACATAATATAAACTTTAATATTCAGCTTATAAGGCTGATTAAAGTGGCGCCTAGACATGTGACAAAATTGAAATTGAAATCTCCACAATTTGGCCTTAATGTGGGGTGATTTGTGTGTGCCAACATGGAATGATTTTATGCCTGAAAATATCACACAAGCCACGAAAATTATACATATTTTTGAAGTATAGGGGCTGGCCATTTATTTATGGCAAGTACGTGACACGTTGGCGAAGTTTCGGTATTCGTCCGATACAACAATTTTCGGTTTAGAACCTTTTAATGTGTCGTATTTAATTTGTCAACACCATGACTATATCATATGATATAAGACCTGAATATACTCATAAATATGAGTTAAGTATGATGGTGTGACGTTAACGTACGTACGTAAAATATATAACGTGTCGGTAGTACGTTGGAATACATGTGTATGTGCCTTTTTCAAAAAATCTGAAAATATATGTATATATATGTATGTATGGCGTGTATATTTAATAAGGAGAGGAGGAGAAGACTTTCCTTCCTTAGCCTTGTTGCCTTTGTGCCTTTTCCAAATGTAGCTTCCTTTAATGAACTACTTAGTTTAATTAACTAAGTACTTCACTTAATGAACTAGTTTAGTTCATTAATGGTGGCACCTGAAAATAGTATAAACGCAACAAATGTTTGTCATATGATGTAAGCTTTAACGCTTCATGGCTCGTTAGCACGGCAACGTTATATATGGGCTAAATAAGGCAAGTAATAAGCAATATATCATGCATATGCTTGTATCATGCACACGTTTTTGTCATGCTCATTTTTGTACACATTTAAATCATGTATTTGAAAATCACTCAAACCCCTTTTTCTCTACATTGGCAGATTCCAGCTCTAAGTCAGAGATCACCCTCTTCAGTTCATCCATTTGAGAATTGACCACTACCAGCTGAGTGTCGGACTCCTCTTTTCCTTCTCTCAGATTGGAGTTTTCAGACCTTAGGGAGTCCAACTCCGATTTCGTTGAGTCTAATTCTGATCTCAACGATTTCAACTCAACATCTATCTCATCCATCCTGGAGTCATCGGGCCTTGCCGTCTCAGCAAATGCATCATTGGCCCTCTTCAGTTCAGCATTATCCTCAGAGAGCTTTACCACCAATCTGCGCAGCTCCTCAGCTCTGCTCAGCATATCACACTCCTGAGCACGATACTGCAACAACCACCATGATCAGTTCATCATCCAAACAATTTAAGAAAGAGGATTGTGGAGTTCAATAAACAAAAACTCACCAAGGACATGTTTCTGTAATAAGTGTCGAAAGCAATCTCCTAATCCTGGCGAGCAAAAAGGTCCCCATCCACGGGCAGCACGGGCAAGTCTGCAAATTTTCTTGCCACATCGGGATGGGCAACAGTGTCCGTGACTCCGAACACCAGATTTCTCCATCCACGGCGAAATTGATGAGAGGGCTCCCCCTCATATGGCATTTTCCCAAAAGGATTTCGGGGGGAGGCCTCCCCTGAAGTGATTTCCACTCCCCCAGTAGGGACATCCTTGGGATCTCGGATGATTACCCCTCTTGGAGGAGAGATTGGAGCTGATGGAGCTTGAATAGAGACTGGTGCTGCAGGAAGTGGATCATTAGCCGGGGTAGACAGAACTGGGTGCTTCAGGAGCTGGAGCATCCTTGATTGGCACAGTTGGTGGAGTCACCTTGGCTTGTGGAGCCTTGATGCTAACCTTTGGAGGAGGGGCAGTCTTCTTGACACTTCCCCCAGCCTTTGCCCCGGATATGGAAGGCAAGGCTGGGGCCCCAGAAGTTTTTTTCTTCGAGGACTGAGTTGCAGCCTGAAGAGACTTCTGGGAGGAAGTGGAAGTGCCAGCAGAAGTTTTAGCTACAATGAAAAACTTGAGTTAGAAGCACTGAAATCAAGTAAATCAAATAACAGCAACAACGAAGAAATGTTTCTCCTTTACCTTGTTTCGTGGGAGGAGCAACTGGGGGAGCAAGCAAGGCCTTGGAAGAAGGCTGATCAGAGGAAGAGGTTGGTTCATCCTCTCTCTTCCTCTTCTTGGGAACCATTTTCTTCAAGTTCGAGAGACGCTCAGACACTATGGTTCCTGAAAAACGCAACAACAAACTAGTCAAAAGATGTTCATAATATCAAAAACAGTCAATACACGACTAGAACTATAAACAGACCCAAGATTAAGGCCAAGGCAGAGGAGCCCAGAGCTTCATACTGATGGGAGGGCCCCATGTGGTACGGGTCAGCCGCCTTTACAACTGACCTATCCACCATCTTTCAGTCAATGGCCTGAGGAAGACGCAGCAACCTTGAGGCTTCATCGCAAAATTTCTCGCTTGGCCTCTTGTTGTTTGCAGGGCCAGATCTCTATAGGGTTCTCCCAGGTAACCCTATGGCCTTGATAAAGAAGAACATCCCCTTCCAGTTCTTGACAGAGGATGGGATGTTTATAGCGTGGTTAACTGCTTTATTAGGATGTCTCCTACTAAAGTAATACCAGCTTTCTTTGTGCTTACACACAAACATCCCCCTAAAGACATTTAAATCAAAGTCAGCCTCAGCTGCTCTCAGGTAGAGCAGGTAGCTGGCGATGAATTTTAGACCGTTAGGCATAATTTGTGGAAGTCTGAGTTGGTAAAAGTCAAGAATCTAAAGAAGGGTGCCAGGAACAGGAAGGTCAAACCATGTCCTGAAGTATTCTTCATAAATTGCCTCATACCCAATGGGTGGATCATTGGCAGATTGATGAGGAAGAGGCAAAATTGGGGAGAAGATGTCTATATCAATATTAAATTCATTGCAAAGAGGAGGGATGTCATCCATCTTTAAAGTGCAGGGTGAAGCCTGCACTAGAGGAGAAGGAGAACCCCTATCAAGAGACGGCAGGGGCACTAAGGCGGAAGATGTGGCAACAACCGAAGAAGGTCTGCCAGTAAGGCGTAACCTCCTTAAAAGACGGTTGTCCCCATCGGAGTCGGGTTTTTTGTGGAGGGATTGAACCTCACGGTCACCCTCTAGATCCTCTGGGTAAGAGGGAGTATACATATTTTGGGAATCCGAAGAAGAAGAGGTTGTAACAACGGAAGACATGAGTAAGTTGAGGGAATGCTTACAGAAAAATGAAGGGTTGGACTGAAAGGAAGAGCACCGGAGAAGATAAGGACAGGCTTCAAAGACGGAGAAGATGAATAGAGAATGCAGAATAAAGGAAGAAGAAAAGAATGAAGTGAGGAAATTGTCTCTATTTATAAGTGAGAGAAAATTAAAGGTCACAACTTTTCGTTTGAAAACTCGAAGAGGCAGCGATTAATGTTTTCCCCCCTCGGGAGCTGAAATCGCCGAAAAGATAATGATGAGATGCAGGAATTAGTGCTTGCATTAAAAGCAGGAATTACTTCGTAAGTGAAAGGATAACCGCGCGCTTAATGAAGGTCTGCTACGTCACGGGTCCATTAAAACAAGATTTGTCCGCCTTTGCAGTTCAGCTCAGCCACACAAAATCTGGGGGCAAATGATAAACCATAATTAAATCGTCTGTTAGTCAACAGCAGTCAACGGTTCAACTCTAGTAGTTCAGCACTCAAAGTACTGCAGTTCAGCAGTACAGCGCCCAAGCATGGTTGTTCAGCCTCGGCTGCACCTCAGCGGGGCATCATGACGCCTTTATAATATCAAAGAAAATGCCAAGGTTTGCACCTCGGCACCAACTTCAATTTATGTCCCAGTGCGGCACTTCAGACCACTTCTGCTGGGTAAGGCCAAGTCATGCACTTCGGCAAGGCTTGATCTTGCACTTCGGCAAAGTTCAGTTGGGCACTTCGGTAAAGGAATCTAGCACGACATTACTTCGTGGGACCCTCAAACAGAGGTGCAATTCAAATATAGTGACTTCAGCTGGTTATTCTTTCTGAACACGCCAAGGTCACAACAGCCGGCGCCTACTAGTTACATCAACCAGACCGGCCTATTAGTCATATCAGTCAGATTACTGATCACATCAGTAGACCTACAGCGTCCTAGGCTTTCTGCCCCAAGCAAACGTCCTATCCACAATCCACTATCAGGGGCTAAATGCAGAAAAAATGTCTATAAAAGCAAGCCAACCAGGACAAAGAAGGGGATCTGGAACAAAAACATTCAGTCCCTAAAGCAAATTCATACACTCTGCTCCTCGGAATATACTGTGAGAAACTCTGCACTCACCTTAAAAATTATAATCTCAGTGAGATATGGCCCAAACTGACTTGAGCGTCGGAGGGTTTTTCCCAGGGCCAACCCTCCAGGACCTCTGACCTGTGCTTTCTTGTGCAGGATATTTTAGAGGTTATTCCAACTACCATTTCAACCCCAGTTAACAACTCTTCAAGTTAACTGAGGGAGCTATTTTGAGGTCGTCTAGACCCTTGGTGAAGATCCGGCTTCATCACCGATTATAGCGAAGTATAACTACAATTTAAATATCAACCGCATTCAAAACTAGTTTACTTTTGCTTTAGATATAATAACAGAAATAGGATAAGACGAATTCGATAGGACTCAACTGGCAAACAGAAAAGAAAAATTAAAAACTATCAAAGACAATATTGTAATAAATGTCGTCGTGAAATGAGTAAACAGTTTAACAAATTGCAACCGTAAATGACGAACAATATCTTATACAAAGTTATGAATGTGGACTCACTCTTTAAGTAAATAATTTATTTAGAGAATTCATAATGTTAGTAACCTATATATGCACAAACACACATACATATACATACATATATATATGTATACATATTATAATTAATAAAAATTTGAGCCGAGCTTAGAACGAGCTGAGCCTCACAATCCAAGCTCGCCTCACGTTTAATTCAGGGCTCAAATCGCCGAAGCTCCGTCCTGCTCATTGTAACTCAAAGCACTAAAAGCACTCAAAGCTTGGACCTATATTTATTTTTCCACATGGGTGAAATTTGGGTCAGCTCGGCCCAATTGATATCCTAAAGGTTCCATCAAATCCACTATATGTCTACAATTAATCCTGCTTTAACATGGTAGTTAGTTTATATTTTAGTAAACTTTACTGCAGTTCGATATTTTATTATCTCTATACAAATATACATAGATGTATGCATACATACATGTATGTATATATATATATATATATATATATATATGTGTGTGTGTGTGTGTATACATGTATATATATAAATACATAGATGTATTATCTATGTATATGTATATACATTTGTACATTTATAAATATGTGTGTGTGTATACAGGTATATATATAAATAAATACATACATACATATACACACACAGAGGAACATGACAATATACATACATATATATACAAGGAATACGGTGATAAGGGTTGTACTTCATAGTTGAGTTTTTGACTACCTTATGTCTTCTTTGAAAAGTTTGGTCTGTTAGATTCTCTTAACTAAGGGCTAAATTTTAGTCTGGTTGTTTTGATACTTTTAAACAAATAAGAAAGAAAGATCCACAAGCAGAAAGCCCAATATGTGTACACTGTAAGTAGAGAGGGGAAAAGGAAATAAGAAGAAAGATAGGGTCATTTGAAAGTAAAACATGCTACAATAAAAATAAAATAAAAAATGTAATAGATGGATATAGATGCCAGGCCGTTGAGTATTTTGTTCAAATTTGAAAGGCAAAACAGGATGATTGTGATGGTAAGTTATAATTATTCGTTGTATGAAAAAAAATACTATTAAGTAAATACAGACAGACAAATGATAGTTCACGGTTTGAAACGATGTACGAGACTAAATATTATTAATTATTACAATACAAATTCCAGCCTGGTTATCTGGCTATGCTTTTAAGTATTATTGAATAATACAAATACTCTTAAATATTATAAAACTAAGTACTACTAAGTAAATATAGATAGGCAAATGTATGTTCTTGTAACTTTTGGATCAATGTTATATCTAAACACTCGTTTCTCACTGTAATTCGTAACATATTATATTATAAATATAAGCTTCATTGTAGAGGGGAAGAGGAGTAAAGGCATGCTCAAACTTACTTGGAAGAGCGGATTAGGTATGACCTACTAGATTTGCATCTCTCTGAGGGCATGGTTCATGATATTAGTTTATGTAAACAGAGGATTAAGGTTAATAAGGTTTAAGTATGTTATAGAAGCACCTTAGAGTATATTTAGGGGCTTAACTATTTTCTACACTTTAGGTTGACTTTGCACTTTTTTGTGTTTGTTTTTGTATTTCATTATTTGTCTATGCAGGCGCATATAGAGCCGGAGGTCTTGCTGGAAGCAAACTATATGTCCTTTTGGTATGTAGGTATTCTCACCCTCCCCAGACCCTAGTGATAGCTTTTGCTGTCGTTGAGATATAATGGATATGTGTTGTTGTTGTATGTTTAGTTGCAAAGATGATATTCTGATCCGGAAAGTCTACCGTCTCAACTCTAATGAACTATCTTAGATTGACAACACTTTTAGCCGACAACACATACAATGTGTCTATTGCGAATTGGATTAGCAATACTTCAATTAATTGGGTCGGATACTACAGCGTACGCCAGAATTGACTTAGACATGTAGTAGTATTACATGTACACCGTGTGTGTTCTGATTCAAATCTACACTCTTCTAGCTACAATATCTCAACCTGAATACTAACAAAATTATATACTATTAGCATCGTTGTCTTCGTTTTCTTCTCCTTGAAGTTGATTCGGCAATCCCTTCTTGGAAGATGAAGGAAGAGACAAATGTTTTGGAAGGAGAGAAGTTTTTTTTTTTTGGGCTGAGAGCGAAAGAAATGGAAAAGTTTACTTGGTTTTTGGATAAAAGGTAAAAGGTTTGAATGTATGATGTTTCCTTGGCTTTAGAAAGAGAAAAAGTAAAGGAGCAATCATTCTTATTTCCTAGTGGAGGAGAATTAAAACAATGTCCAAGTCGACTTATGCATAGTCAACCCAGTGGTTTTTCCTTTGCATGGCTATATGTGGTGTAAAAATTTTGCATGTGGGAGGATATATTAATACCATGTGATTAGAGGACGTAACATGTTAGCTGCTCGTAAATATTTTCTTAGTTTAACTAAAATATAATTTTAAAAAATCGAATCATTTTGGTAACTGTTTCTATTTTATTTTTAATTAGTTAATTGATGTAAACTAAAAAAATCACATAAGTGCTAATTAAAATTTTAAATTAAAAGTTTTGACGGCTAATATATTATTTCTTCTGGAAAGTGGATATATATTTTTTCAATAAATTAAAATAAAAATTATAACAATATTTTTGGGAAGGAATGAGTATTTTATAGTAATTTCCATACCAGTTTGATGAAGCCCTGATGAGTCTTTTTTTCCACATCTTTTTATCACTCATATTTAGTGATTTTAATTTATGAATTGAATTAATATTGATGAAAATAATATGATGTGAGTTTTAGTGATACATGTATGCATTTTAATTGATTTTGATGAGATAAATAATATAATAGAATATTTCTCTTACATTCGTTTACTTTATATATTCGCCCGATTCACAATATCAGTGTACTTTATTTTTAGGTAGACATGTTAAAAAAGAATACTGGATTGATTGAATATAAGTGAATAAGTAACGATATAGACACCTAATACATGAATATGTTTATACTATTATCTCAATTTTTAAAATCAATCATAATGTGGTTATGATATATTGATCATGCTTTTGTAGCAAATAAAATCTTTTTTTTTTTTGAAAATCTTTGTAAGAAAAAGATAGAAGAAAAATGTAGATAAATAGAAAGATGAAAGAACAGAGAAAAAAATCAATGATATAGAATTTCAAAATGTAAAGTCTATAAGCCATCTTAAAAATTATAAAGGATAGATACCCCTATTTAAATTTAAACTTATCATCTCTTTTCACCCACTTTACTGTTATATGACTTTCCTCCCTCTTTACTATTATATGGCTTCTTATACACTGACGGAGTAAAGGAAAAGATACTGGATAACGTACTATGCCAGAATAGTATATGTGGTTTGTCTTATCCTGGATTCTGTGTGTTCATTTTTGAAAGAAGGTTTCCATCGGGGCGCATGTTCTTTCTTGTACTAGAGACAGAAGAAGTCGGGGCATTTAACCGAATCTATTTCATCAACAACAAGATATGTAGGTTTGAGAGAGCTCACAAGTAAGCAAGTAGAATAAGAGCAACTTTGCAAAAGAAAGTCCAGCTAAAGTATTTACATTATAATCTCTTTAAAGGCAAAAATGAAGAGATTGAGCCGCGCGAAAACCGTTGCATAAACACCGTGCTTTTTTAAGTGTGGTTTAGTTCTCGAGTCAAAATAGTTTTTAGTTTGTGAAATGGGAAAATTGCAGTTATCACCCAAACGTTGGTCACATTTTTCAGTTAGCATTTAATCGTTATGAAACCTCAGTTAGCATCCAAACGTGGTCAAAATTGACTTAATTAACACCAGAAAACCGGCTGCGACCTTTGACTTTTTAGATGCAACCGTTGACTGACTCATTCAACATTGAAATACCAATTTTATCCCTAAATTTATTTGATTGGCGGTAAAATGTGACAACCGTCTGACTCTTCCACTATTGATCCCTCATTTCCCCCCATATCCCATCCGAGTTTCTCCCTCTCCCCATGCGAAATTCTCCCTCTCCCCTTTGCATTTATTCTCTTTCTGTGCATGTGTAGATCTAGTGCTTATTTCATAGAGTTTATGCAGTTTCTGCGTAGTTCCATCCGATTAAGTGTGCGTTGGAGTGTTTCGGGCAAGAAACCATGAGTTTGAGACTACCTAAAAGACAGAACGAGAGTCATCCCATTTATGGTAATATTTGAATCATTTTTGTGTTAAAGCTCATGTTTTCATACAATTTTTAGACATAATCCGGGTATTGTGTCGTGATAAGATAGAAATTGGGACATTAATGTCCGTACACCCTCAGCATTTGCATGCGTAGGGATTCTCTGCCTATACGAACAATTTGTAGTATTATGTTTAAATTTTCGTATAGTTTTTATGGTGCTTAGAATGAATTTGCCTAGTTTTGTCGATATAGGCTGAAAGATATGATCTTCATGCCCTTTTTTATTTACCCTGCTGCATATGAAGTTCTGGTTTGGCTGCTGCATTTAGTATATTGTTTTTTATTCAACAAATGCCCGTGTTTTTAAATTGTTTTTTACATTTGGCTGTGAATAAATCTTGACTTCATAGCTCCAAATATTGGGCACTTCACACTGATTATGCATTATGAGGGGGCTATTGCTGCATTTGCCTAAGGCAAACTATACTGAGGGTGACTATTTCATATATGATAGTGTGGAGGAGGATGAGATATCATTGGTGTATGTGGAGCAAATGTGTGAGGAAAATGGAGTATTAGGTAAGAAGAAGTATTATATGGTTGAGGGTCAGAAGTTTGTTCAGTTAGGAAACGATGGGGCATTATACTGTGTTGCTAAGGTAATTATGTGTACATCAAGAGTACTTGAACTGTATGTGGAACAGTTAGTTGAACATGTGAGTAAAATTCCCTTGGCCTTGGAGTCTGGTGTGCAAAAAGAACAAATTGTGCATGAGGAAGTGGAGGCCAGGGGTAGGTAGGGAGAATCTGATGGGGATAGTGAGGAAGAGGACCACACTGATGAGGAGATTGTTGAAGGTGATGTCAATGGTAAAGGAAGATGAAAATGTTATGTAGAGACAGAAATAGAGGAGTCTGAGCCTGAATACAATGCTGAGAGACTAGTAGATTCAGAATTGAGCTTCAATGAATATAGTAATGAAGATGATGTTTCTTTAGTTAGTGAGAGTGGGGATGGTGCATGTGTTAGTGGGGGTGGGAATGGTGGAGATGATGCATGTGTTGGTGAGGGTGGTGAAGGTAAAAATGATGCTTGTGTTAGTGAGGATGAAGATGGAGTACGTGAAGATAATTACATATCAGATAAAGGGGTCCGGACAAAGCTGACAGTGATGGTGAGGGTCAACCTGCGATTAGGATGTTCAATCCTAATCGTGATATGAAGAAGCCTGAGTTCTTCTGTGGACTCAGTTTTTCAGATGTTCAAATTTTTAAAGATGCTGTGAAGATGTACTCATTCAATGTGGGGAGGCCAATCATTGTAGTTAAGAGTACAAGGGTAGGTGCGGTGTTAAGTGTAAAATTTATGGCTGTGAATGGTATGTGAGGTTAGGTTTGGATAGGAGACATGGAAATTATGTGATTAGGTCAATAAATTCCAAGAACACCTGTAGTTGTACTGTTAGGAATTGTGTTGTAAGGTCAGGAGTGATTGCCGCTAAGTGGTTGGAAGACAAACCACCAAATCAATGGAGTAGGTCACAGTTCAGTCCAATGGCAAAGTGTGATATGATTTTGAACAATGTTTGTGAAAGTTACAATACAGTCCTTCTTGAGGCCAGACAAATGCCTATTCTGTCTATGTTTGAGTGGATAAGGAAGTATGATATGGTTAGGTTTCACGAGAACATAGAGAGGGTGCAACAGAAGTGGGCACATATGACATTTTGTCCAAGGATTACTGCAAGGTTAGAGAAGATGAAAGATAAAGCTGCTGATAGTATTTCGTACAAGTCCGACTATAAAAAGTTTCAGTGTCAGCAGTGGGATGGCAGGAGTTTTTGTGTAGACTTGAAAGAGCATACTTGTACATGTAGAAAATGGGAATTGACTAAGATTCCATGCTCTCACGCATGTGCAGCAATAAGCTATGATAGGGAAGACCCAATGGACTATGTGGATGAGTGTTATCGGGTTAGCACATACATGAAAGTGTATGAGTTGTCAATACACCCATGTGTGGGCTTGAAACAATTACTTGAGGCAGAACAAGATCCTATAGTCCCTCCACAAGTGAAAAGACCAGCTGGAAGGCCAAAGCGGGTGAGGAAGAGATCTGCGGGGGAGGCTGACTTACTTTAGGTTCAACGAACAAAAACAGAGGTGATACACAAATTGAACAGAGTTGGTCAACTGCAAATGTGCAGGGCATGCAAGCAGACAAAGCGCAACAAGAGAAGTTGTTCAACACTGTTGGGTGAACAGACGGGTGCCCCACCTGAGGTAATATTTCAAACATATAAGAGTAGCTGTATTTTGTTGTATTTTATATCATAACAATTTCAATATCCGTTGTAACCTTCGGTCCCAGAATGAGAGCCAGATGAGTAGCAGGAAGAGGCAATTTCAGATATGTAAGATTTGCTGTCAATCCGGCCACAACATGAGAAGTTGTAGACCTCGTGTAAGGTCACAGTCAAGTGTGGCATCTGAGGTGATACATACATATATTTCATTTGTAGTATTTAATGAATATTTGTCTATTTGGTTGATGGATTTTTCTTTCCTGTACAGCCTGCACCAACTGCACCATTTGAGCCAACTGAGCCATCTGCACCAACTGCGCCAACTTCGCCCATTGCATCAGCTGCACCAACTGGACCAACTGCACCAACTGGTTTACCGGTGAAGTACCAAAGACTTGGCCGCATTACAGGAAAGTCCCAGGGAGTGAGCAGCTTCTTCCCGACTTCAAGTACATCGATGAGAAAGTTTACTTGTCAAACCCATTACTTGCAAAATCCAGGCAGAACATGAATCAAGACTGATGTTGTTTGATGACATTTTAAGATCATTTGTATTTGTTTTGGGTGGAGATGCTTGTTTGTATACACAAGCATGCCTCTGGTAGTAGTCTTTATTTTGGCCATTGTTGACAGTTAGATGACATCTGTTAGAGATGTTGTGTTGCTGGCTATGGATCATCTTAGTTGATGGATATTGGACAATTTTTATTGTATTTTTACTCGTGCTGAAAGTGAACACTTTTGCTAGACTCAATTGTCAGGCATAATCATTTGCTTCTTTGAAATGTCTTTCTCACTCTGAATTGTGTTTATATTCCATAACAGTGACACAAGGCACCAACAAACAGAGCCACATAAACAAAACAAAGTGGCCAAATAATGGCAGCTTCAACATCACAGTTTCATTGATAACATTTAATCAACATTTGCAAACAAAAAACACAACATTTCAGGATCCGTCTCCTTCAACATAAAACATTTACATCCATGAATGGCAGCTCCAACATCACAGTTTCATTGAACAATATCACCACATCATCGTTCCAAACGCATACATCACAACCATCTAATAAAAATGCACATTACTTTGACAGTTTATTGATCAAAATCACCCAGCTAAGGATCACAATACACAACAGGATTCGGCTTTTCCTCTCCAACCGACGTATCTTCATGTTGCAATTGTTTATCTCATCTTCGTAACTATTGCACCTCCTCAGCAGTCCCGGTATAATTTGACACGTGCGTTCACCCATTGGTTCATCCAGCCATTGAAAGAACCCGCATCCTCCAACCCCATTCTAACAAAAAAACAAAAAAACAATCACATTGCATACAATTGAGATCTCAACAAACATAGGCAGAAATATCTTAAACTTACCTTCGTCAATGGACATGCTAGGAACCTACGCCCAGGATTTGCTTTGGTCCATGATGTTGTCTCTTCCATTTTCATACCACAAAAGCAATGGCTTTCCACCCCCAAGTCAGCCCGCCTCCGGCGATTACCAACCGATGATGAGGCTGACATGTTAAAGCACAATAGTGAGAGGGAGGAAGAACGAAGAATGTGAATTATTGATGTATATTGAGTGATTTTGTGAATTGAAGGGCTAATTTATGTAGGCAAACGACCATGGAACTGTAGCAGCATAAGGGAGGGAAGGGGATGATGTTAATTTTGGGGAGAATCGTTATTTGACGCTAAAATTTGCTGAAACCGGCTGCAGCAGGTCAGCAGCCGGTTTTTAGTGTTAATCGAGTCAATTTTGGCCACGTTTGAATGCCAACTGAGGTTTCATAACGATTAAATACTAACTGGAAAATGTGACCAACGTTTGAGTGCTAACTGCAATTTACTCTTTGTGAAATTATATGTTACACCGGAAAGCTGCTTGGTATTTTTGTCTGAAAGATGCTTCTGTGATGTTTGTGAAACTGCATTTGTGACTGGATATATATTATGGTATGAAACAATATCAAAATCCACTTGTTATGCCAAGCATGGTATATGGCATTCCTGGTTTCGTATGAACAGCATGAGTCATTGAGGATCTTCGGCATCAACATCCCATCTATAGATATGAATTGTAGGCACATATCGAGACGGTGATCATACATCTATGAGTGCAAATATTAGGCATCTGGTTTGCAACTCAGCACTCTTCCCTTCTGCACATAAAGAGGCGTGATACTTGGGAACCACTATTATAATGTATTGACAGCACTCTTCCCTTCTGCACACATAAAGAGGCGTGATATTTGGAACCACTATAGTAGCGTATTTAAGAGGGATAGGATCACCTCACCGCAAGGAGGTACGGTGACGTGTGACCGCGCGACACGTGGCAGCAAGAGGGGGTGGTGAAGCTAGATGAGAGTCACCCTCATCTAGCCTCACCACCCCCTTGCTGCCACGTGTCGCGTGGTCACAATTAAGGTGAGGAAAGTTGGGGTGAGGAGATCCCAACTATATTTAAGATGGTTAGAAGATAAGTATAAGGTCCTTTCTCTTTTATAGTTTGGAAATTTCCTATCAAGTGTTTAAAATAGTTTATGTAGACATGAGGTTGGCGTTTGATATGTTTTGAAAAGTTCATGAATTGTTTATGATTTTAAAGATAACTTAGAAACTCTAAGACGTTTCATCCAAAAATGTCCATAGTTTCTTTTTGATGCTATTATGTCTTTACTAAGCATTTTCCTAAATAATTCCCTCAGTCCCTTATCCATTACTAGACTTTTCTTTCTCCTTTAGGCAAGCTGTATGATAAACAAGTTGAGTCTGTAAGAATCATATCAAAGAGTTACATTGTCTTTAGTTGTACTTGTGTTTGTGACATTATAATGTAATAGGTAGATTTACTTTATTTTTGATGTTGACATGGATCTTAGTATTTTGGGATTGTGAGTTTGGTTTTATTATTAGTTGGATGATAGCTAGATAGTGTTGGTTGAGATATTAGTATTAAATGATTATAGTACTCTACAACTTAATTTATGGAAATTTGTGCGATTGTATTGTTGGTTGCAGGTGATGTTAAATTCTTAAATCATATCCATTTTGATATTCTCTTCCGTCTGTCAGTTTTTATGTTCTTTTTATATATTAATTAAAGTCATTGTGGGTTGTTCTAAGAATACAGACGTGTTTGGAAATAATCAGTCTCGAATCACGTATCTGACGTTCCAAATCCAGAAATGTGCTCCGGTATCCAGTACGTGCATCAGAAGTATATTCAACGTGTAATGGCAGTTGATTACTTGGATGCAAAGGATACTCTGACTCATGATGACTCCCATCATCCTAATCTTAAGAGGCTTTGTGGATGATGTAAATCAAGTAATTTAATGATTTTTCAAATGAAAGACTTAAGATTTAGTACCTACGATGTGTCTGAATTCAAACGTGCTCCCTTATCAAGAGTTGCCTACATAGACTAAACACTCATATTGCAGCTACCAAGATTTGTATTTGATAGCTTTAAATGTAATCTATTACTAAAATACTAAACTTAGCTACGTTTTGAAAGTAATGATAACAGATTACTAACTTGGAGCTATGTGTATTTGAACTTTGAACGACTTGCTTTCCTTTCCTTGGTAATCTGCCTTTTTTCATGGTTCTTACGGAGCTTTTGCAGAACCCATTGCTACTATGTGGAACGGTCATCTTCTACTTTTTATTAATCATGTCTTATATGCGAAAAATTAAAGATTACAAAAAATTTAAAAATACTTCTTTCAATAATTTTCCTTTCGAGTGAAAGAGCAGAAAGATTGAATTAAATTAACTCTACTGAATCCGTATTATGCGCATATAGTTTATGAAATCAATGAGAGCGTTTTATATAGTATTGCAAAGAATCAATGTATTGCCCAAGTAGTATACAAAATAAAATAAAATAATTCCTTGTATTTTTGATATTTTAAACAAATACATATAATAAGATGAAAAACACTATTATTATTGTTATTATTATATTTAATAAAGTATTCAATGCAGAGGAATGAAAAGGAAGGTAGAACTCAGAAGTCCGAGAATCAGTCAGGGAATCGGAAAAAATGAGAAAGTGAAAACGTTTGGTTAAGAATAAATAATAGAATAAATAAACAATAACTAAGATGAAGGGTTGCGTCTTATTGTCTTATTATAAACATACATCTCTCTGTTACTTTCAAAAACTATATTACAAACATAAATCAAAATAATAATATGTAATTATTAAATGTAATGAAACAAGGACAAGTAAAGGGACAGCAATCGTGCCCCAATGTCTTGTCACTTTTGCTTTTCATCATTGAGGCCAATAGTAAACTACTTCACTCCAAAATTCTTCATATCTCTCCCACCGTACGACACGTGACATCATTGGAGGATGGTCAGATTAGATGCATGTGACCTTCATCTAGCTTCACCATTCTCTCTTGCTACCATGTATCGTACGTTGAGAAATGAGACGAAAGATTTTGGATGAAGGAATATTTTTTTGCGTTTTTTTTTTTAAAATGTATTCATAATTAGTTGCCTTTTTATCAGGTACACTAATAAGTCAAAGTTTAGAAGTGCTAGTCACAGGATCATACCAAAAGTTTTTTTTAGTCTTTTAAGTTATATTATGTATGATTTATTTGATGTGCTTTAAATTCTTAAATATGCGCCTTTAAATTACAAAAGACATTATTAAGAAAACAAATTTGATCATTGATCATGATTAAGTAGAAATCAGAATAGATTTCATTCAAAATATACATAAAGCATATCTTGGATATCTGATTTACCATATGCATTTTCTTGGTTATTTGCACTTTTTTCAAGCCATGCGTTTGTGAAGCTTGAAGGAGTTCATTTCCTTGGTAATCTGCCGTTTTTTTCTTCTTAGAGAGCTGTCGCAAGAATTCATTACTATTGTGTAAAGGTTCATTTTCTCTTTTACTAAAATTGCTTTTGTGATTACTTGTTTCTGTTTCTGTTATTTGTCTACATATTTTGCTGGTTGTCTGATCTGCTTGCTTTTCTGGACTTCTTGATTTTTTTTACATTAATGGCTGTTGTCATTTGTTGGTGTTTTAGTGGGTCTTTATAGATGAACCCGTTTTTTGGCTGCTGAGGAGTTGTGGCTAAAAACGAAAGTTTTCGTCTGTTTTTGTTTTTGGAGTGAAGGAAATGATATGCGAAGTGAACTTATCTGTCTTTTTTTGGTAACTTATTTCGTGTGTTAGCTGTTGAAAATTCATATATTCCTGGTCAAGGTAGAACCAGTTTACAAGACTGGGAATGTCTAGATTTTCTCTTTTGCATTGATAATGTGAAGAAAGTTCTTTTTTTTCCCTTTATTTTCTTCTGTGTTGTTATGTCAAAAAATTAAACTAATTCTTGTTTCTTGAATTTTCACTTTTCTAAACTAATTCTTGTTTCTTGAATTTTCACTTTTCCTCTCCTTCATTCATGAAATTTTCTGGGGTTTTCTGATTTTCTCCTCTTTGGAATGGAAATCTTGCAAATTCTGAGTTAGCATTTCCTTGATTTTTAGTTGGGAGAGGAGGGGGAGGGTTCCATGGGTCTCCTCATGAAGGATCACGTCAGCATGAGTCTGCCTAGGAGTTGCCGTAATTTTTTTAAGTTAAAATCTTCATATATGAAGGCCTAAAAGACAAATTTACAGAGTTAAGCACCATAATTGGTGCTAACAGACTAGACAGTGAGCTGGGCAAACTCAAAATACTAAAAGAGAAAGCTTCCCTTACAGTTCCAACCCAAGTAACTGCAATATGAAACAATGCCCATTCCAAAATTCAAAACACCCTATAATCATTATAGGGGGAGTATGACTAGGACAAATTGGGGGTAGCAAAAAAGAGGGAAGCTCGAATGTTCCTTCGCATAATCCAAGTGGACCCAGAACCAAAATGAAGAGCAACCAGCCTTTTTAACGTTGTTTGCTTAAATAGATGAAGTTGAGACTTTGCCTTAGCCGCAATAGTGCCAAAATGAAGGATAGTAGTTAAGAGGAGAAGTGTAGAAGATCTGTAGGAGTGCGAGTGTAGCAAGGCTGAACATAGGTACCAAGTGTTCAGAAAACGCAGTGGCATTCAAAGGTGGAGCCAACAGACTCCAAAGCTACAAATTCCAAAGCCCTACTCCAGGTAGTCAAATAACATAAAGCATGGTAGATGAGATAAATGTCGTAAGCAACTGAGAAAATAAAGAGAAACCTAGAAGGCAAGTAACTGAGGAACCCAAAAAAAACCAAGTAGTGGGGATAGAGACAGCATGTTTTGTCACCTAAACAGTACAAACTCCACAGCGCCTTTCATGCTTGGTGCCAAAAGAATCACAATCTCTACCAAATTCAGTGCATAGAATCACAGTTAGGAGTAACAAAGAATATGAAGACTCCAAATCCCCTGGGCAAAGGCGTTCATTAGAGGGTAATGCATCACGGAGTGTAAGGAGAATGCAAAAGCCTGAGCAGAGCAGAAAGATGGAACCCCTTCGATTGATGTTTACCAAATATGAGTACAAAGTAGAGAAGAAGAAGAAGAAAATAGCAGCAGAGACTGGCTAAATTTTGAAGATTTCATAGGTAACCCCATTCTTATAGCCAATATCCAGTTTCCTCATTTTGATCCAAGACCAAGAGAACGCAGAATATCTGATATTCTGGAGGAGTTCATTTATGATACATTGACTGTCTCTTCGGATTGATTGGTGTAGCCGTTGGTTTTTCTCCCTCCAGACTGAATGTACAGTGGCAGAAAGAGCGAAGAAGGCAAGGTCTTTTTAGAATGCAGTGGCCCAATGTCTTGTGAGAAGCCATGACTATGTGTCATCCCATGAGAAGTTAAAATCCTGGCAGTTGAGATGTTGCAGAATAGCTTTCCAAACAGTTTTGGAGTAATCACGAAGGAAGAAGAGATGTGCTTGATTTTCAGGGACCTGGCACAAAAGATACAAACATTAGTATCAATTACACTGTTTGTTAAGAGTAGACATCATCTTCCAAAATGCAAGCTAAAGAAGGATTGCATATCTAGGAAGATAATGCCAACTCCAAACAATTTTTGCCCAGCAGACAGGGTATGCATTAATTCTAGTCAAAGTGGCACTTTTAACAGAAATATTTGGACTGTACAACCATTTTCAATGATCATACCCTTGGGACAAGAGAATGGATCTGCAAGTGTCAGCAACTAGTGGGACTCCCACTTGATTGACAAAGTTTCAAGACTCATGCCCTGTAATTCAGAGATTTTTTCTTTTTTAGAGTTAGAAGTCCCTGAGACAAAAACTTCACTCTTAAAAGGTTGTGCCTAAGGCCAGACATGACAGTAAAGAACATTAGAGAGTGTTTGATGATCCTATCTGAGACCACATCAGCACTAGTGAGTATTAAAAGATCATGAGCAAAGGCTAGGAGGTAAATTTTGTTTTTTGCACACTTAGGATGATACTTGAAGAGTGAATACTCTGTTTTATTTGCGTATACCTCTCTATGATAAAAATGAACAGGTAGGGGAGATAAAGGATCCCATGCCTGAGGCCCTTAGTTTCTTTGATATTTCATGTTAGTGAGCCATTCATATTAATTGAGGATGAGGTTGTAGAATGCAGACCCAAATCCAGTACCTGCAACTCTCTGAGAAGTTCATTAGCCTAAGGATTTCTAGTAGGTAATACCAATTGACAGTGTCAAAGGCCTTCATTATATCCACTTTAATTGAACAGTTTCAAAGTCCTGTTTCCTTGTAGTTTTTAACCAACTCATGCATAAGTAAGATGTTTTCATGAATTGATCTTCCTTGTATAAAGACAGATTGGTTTTCCTCAACCAGGCAAGGCATGAACTTCTTCATTCTATGGTAAGAATCTTGGTGATTACCTTGTAGCTGACATTGCAACATGATATGAGCCTAAATTCTTTCATCTGAATAGGAGAATCTACCTTAGGGATGAGGAAGATGTCAGTTGCATTCATGGGGTAGTAGATAAAATTATTCCTAAAGAAGTGTTCTGTAGCCTTAATGGATTCCTGACCCACTACATCCCAATTTGTTTTTATAAAATTCTACAGTGTACCCATCAAGTTCAGGAGCACTATCAGATTTCATAGAAAATATGTCCTCTTTTATCTCTTTTTGGGAAACCAGAGCTACGACAACAAGCTGTCACTAGATTCTAGGAGAGAATGGTCACTATCCCCTTCAAAACATGTGAAGGATCACCAATATCCTTATGGACCACTAATTTGTCTGTACCCTCTTTTGAAAAGGGTAGCTTACTCTTCACTTGTGGTAGAGGAAGTCCATCACAATTGATTTCTAAGAGATCTATATACGCGCAAACTCACCGTTAACGGTCATTTTTTGGCCGTTCCCTCATCAATCTTCTCTCTCTATCTTTATCCTTTTCCCCTCCGCTCTCTCCCCTTTTCAACACCAAATTACACCCCGTAAAACTAAGCCTGTTGTACCACGTGAGCAATCCTCTTTAGGTAGCAGCCGTGAAGGCCTTTCTGGCCTCTGCCCGGAGAGGTCGGAAGACAGCAGTTTTCTCAAACTTGCCGACAATGGACATTTCCTTTTCAAATCTGTCCATCTAAGCAATATGCATGCTACAGTGCGTGCAAAATCAGCTTGAGCATCCTAACTCAAGCCTGATATCTGCCTAGAAACTTCTTCAACTCTTCTTATAACCCAGATCGATGTTAACAAAAGTAAGAAATCCTTTGCTATTAACCCTGCGAAGATAGCCGAAGACAAACAGAAATGGAGCGCGATAATAGTAGGCCAAGTTATGGGTAACGCCTCCTATTTCAACATGAAGGCATTCGCTGAACAAAGATGCTCTGCAAAAGGACTTCTGGAGGTGCAAAGGAGGGAAGAAAACCTATTCATCTTTAGATTCCAGTCAGAAAACTCTAAACAAGAGATACTAGAGCAATCCCCCATACCATTTAGAAACAGGGTGCTCTTTCTGTGGCCCTGAGTTTTAAACAAACTAATTCAAAGGTTGGAACTTAATGCAGTTCCAATATGGGTC